>JAZHYW010035276.1:0-14392 GCA_037355805.1 Ixodes ricinus | reverse complement strand
CAGTAGAACCTCGTTGATACGCTTTGAAGAAACCGCGAAAAAAAACGTATTACCCGGGAAAACGTACGATCCAACTCACCATTTTCAAGCAAAAAAGAAATAGTCGAGAATTAGATTGAACAGCGTTTAATACAGCGCTTCAATTACCGAAAGTGTGTATCAGCTTCTGCTGGCAGGTGCCAGCAGAATCGTTCTGCGATGGTGTCACGGCTTCGCAAAGCGCGGTTGTTTCGCGACACCATCGCGAGAACGGAACGCAAAGGCACGGGCTTCGGCGGAACGCTGAGCCAAGCTGCCAAAGAAGGCTGACAACGCAAAGAAAGAAACAAAGAAATGCCAGATTTGTTCATTTACTAGCAACCGCGCTACCGCTACTGCTCCCTTGTACGTCACAGTCTAGAGTTACTTTGCGCACTTTGCAAACGGGTGCTTTCAGCTCTGGAACAGTGCCTCAAAGAGCTTGCTGGAGTTACCGAGCCGTACCCATAATCACGCGTCTACTTCGGAAACGCTTGAAAAGTCGTAGCTAACGTATTGCCGCGGTGTTGACAACTGAAGAGAACATGCGCCGCACGGGCGAGACGACCGGTAGACAGCTGTATTTGGGTTTCGATTTTATGCTGCTGCTTTGTTTGCCTGCGTTACAGCATTCGTGCCAATTTTTGTCAGCTGTGGCACTTTCGATAAGAAAAGTGACCGACAGCACCAGATGGACGTAGCTGTTGTTACGAGCGGTTAGTACGCCAATGCCGGAGTTGCAATCGCTTAGAATCCTTTGTTATTATTTCATGGGAAAGATTCTTTGACGAATCGAATGATGAGCTAAGACAGTAAAAACACGCTGTGTTTTCTGTGTTTGACCTTAATCCCTGGACGGCTCTCGAAGCTGCGGAGAACAATAGACGCAGGCGGCATTATCAGCGTGGCACTGCCAGACCATTCGCGCACGCATGGCAGCCATGTATGCCTCGGCCCGCTTCGGCCCTCATTCGCCGAGACCGGATGTTCGGAGCTCCGCTGATTGCCACAAAAACGTGATAACCCGCATCGGGGTGTGGCAGAATGTTGAGCGTATTTTCCAGGAAATCGCGTTATCCAGGAACGCGATGAACCAGAAAAAAAAACAGCGCAGCTCTCATGGGACGTTTCCCTGTGGCTTTCACTCGCGAGACGTATGGGAACCGGGAAATCGTATGAACCGGGGAACGTATCAACGGGGTTCTACTGTATAAAGTTTTCCACCTTGAACTGCATCATCCCATCAAAAATTAAACAGGTGAGGGACTACAGTAGAACCTCTCCATAGCAAAGACTGGCATAGTAGTGAAGATATGGATGCAATGGAGTTAAGTTGAAATATACCCATGCTCAAAATATTGGTACAGCCATTTGAGGGAGTATGAATTTGGTGGAAATACAGACGTAGCAAAGATGTTAACCGATAAAACTGATTTTATGATGGAGAAATTCTACTGCATTCAAATACTGATTCAAGATCACAGTTAGTGTAATACACTGAGAAATAAAAGCAAGGTCACTAGTGCAAGAGATTTTACGTCAGCGTTGGTCGATAACGAAGTTTCTATACTTTATGTATAGTTTTGCAGCCTGAACTATTACAAGTACTTTAGAATAAGCATTACTATAGCTTAATTCTTAGTTTAATAGAAAAACATCAAGCTGCACAATAATGCTCAATTCTTATTTGTACACTTTACAATGAGTAGCCACACAACATAGCATGCACAGAATTACATGTGCACATTAGTCACTTCTTTGCAGAACCAAGATGCGTTAGTCGACAGGCCATGCTTCGCTCTTGCAATACTCAGCTTTTATTACCTAACGAAACATACTCCATGCATCATCATCTAGTGTCAACCAATGCCCTCGAAACCAGCAACGTTCACATTCCCAGGTCACAAATGCCTGTTTCAAAGATAACTGGAAGCATCATACATCTAACACCCTATGACAACGCCTTTCTAGAAATGCGCCAAAAGCTGCGAGGCACCTAAAGTAAGTAAGCATTTATCTTCTCCAACTGCAGCTGTATTACCCAAAAATCGCAGCTTTAAGTGTACACAGATATGAATAGGTGTAATTATAACGGTACCATCAAACACCTCAAAAGCTAGCTGACCAGCACTACACTGTACAGTGAAAAGCAATTTGATTCAATTATAAAACTACTATGATCCCATCAAGCATTAGTTGACACTAGACCGATGACTACTTTACGAGTGGCCATTCAAAAACACGCATACCTAAAGAATGCAACTGGAAAAGAAAAACACGCTACAGCGCGGAGGAAATGCAGGAAACTCGTGACTATTCAAAACAGACCTTTTCTTTCATCACCGGCCCATCCGTAAGATATTACCCCGACCCATCTTACAAGCAATCTTCCGCGAATTTGCCCCCTGTTCCTTCGTCGGTCAAACTCGTGCCCGTCTACCGGACCAACGAGCTCGTCCCAAATCATTCGTCTCTTTGGAGAGTTCCTCCATAAATTCATTTGCCGTCCGTGGCACGAGGCACGAAAAACATTAAGGCTAATTTGCACATTTGTGCCCCAGTGCAATCAACCGCGTTAAGGGGTACGGAAATAAAAATTGAAATATTCAAATTTCGCTCGGAAATGAGTTAAGCATGACGGATACTAACCGTAAATGATAATCGCACGTTTGTATTTTGAACGACTGGCTATATTTTTCGTTCCAAACGGCGCACTCGAGCAAGCGCTCGAAGAGAAGCAAACAAAAAGCGCAATGCGTCATAAAATATCCGGCGCGAAAAAAAAAAAAAAGAAGATTCTTGCATTTGTGACGTAGCAAGGCTGACGTGGTTATGAGCTTTGCCGTTGGCGGCATTGTCAGCGTTGTGGTGGTGCCAATAGCGTCAACGTGTTACAACCAAGCCGTTCGAAGTACACGTGGGGTGACGAGCGTGTGGCTGGCCCAAGGGGCATGCAGCTTCCAGAGCACTGTCAGCTTAGGGCTGAACGGGGTGGGGAAAGCAACTTTTGTCAAAATTTTGAGCGACGGGCTAATCTTCTAGGGGGAGAATGGCTGTGTCCGGGTACACAAACAAGGGTCTGAACAAGAGGGGAGTCCCTCCTTTCCATCTTCTCGAACTGTTTGGTACAATGCGTGATTTGTGAGTTGAGGAGGAACGCTATGAAGGAAAATGTTGAATTCCAAAGAGTGGCGCTGTTCCGACGGAACTTTGCTAGATTACCTCCCAACGTTGCTAGATTACCTCCCAAATAGGTTCCACATGCATCCACCAGGTGCACACTGAAAGACAGTTTAATTAGCTTTAAAATTAGTTTTCTTGTGCCTTTCAACGAAAGACTGGTATTTTTGAGGTTATGCTGCAACATGCAACAGATTCAAGCTAAAAATGAGCGTTGGAATTTCATTTCCATACCCCTTTAAGACTGCTCGTGAGCGCTTACGACAAGAGTACAGATTGGCGAGATCTATCGGCTAGCCCCAGAACACTTTCCATCCATGCATATGTTACGCGTCACTCTTTCACCGTGTGCTCGAAATAATTCCGACAATGTGATAAGAGACCGTTTCTCATGGATAGTGTGGAAGTAGTAAGAGCTCCAGGGCTACCCGAAAGACGCTGCCAGTGTGTACTCTCGCCGTAAGTGTTAACCACACTCAAACGAGTGCGATCGAACGGTCTTTCCGTTTTGATTTCAGGTCAAAGCAAGACCAAAGTTTCCTGTTGAAATCATAAAGCGCAAGGGACAGACACGGACATGAAGTAAACAGGACAGCACCATACTCACAACTGGGGTACAACTACCTTAATATTTCAGTGTCTGTCCCTTGCACTTCATAATTTCAATATGTTGAACCAACTAGCCTACCTTACTATTTTAGTACAAAGTTTCCTGCACTGCCTCTACGTTGCAGCTCCAGGGAAGAGAGGGAGAGGGGGAGAGAGAGAGAGGAGGAAGGGGTGCCTACTTGTAAGGGGTCTCCGCTTCAAGGGGACGGGACCCTTGTCTTTACGCCGCAGGAGCGGGCTGCTCCGCCTCTCAATTACTTTTTGCTTCAGCACAGAGCGCACTTTAAGGTTCGGTTCCGACGCTAGAAGGCAACAACAGAGCAGACACGGCTTTGGTCGGCGGCCCTGCAAGCCACGCTCCCACTTCGCGGGCTAGCCGTCTGCCCCAGAGGCGGTCGCACGACAGGCGCACTCATTGTTGCGGCCATTTCTGCGGCCGTTGCTACGAACGAAGTTGGTGAAACCTGCGTAGCCACCATCCAAACACCTTTCTGGCACCTATGCGAAGTGCAAGTTCGTCTGCTTCTTTTGCAGGGGTTGTGGTGATGTCTGAACGCCGAGCTCTGATTGGGATTGCAGGATAGTGGGTAGACCTCAAGGCAGCTTGCTTTGAGGTCTACCCACTACAGTCAAACCCGTTTACAACGAACAGCAGGAAATGCTACGATCAGTTCGATATAGCAAGTAGTTCGATATAGCAAAAACCATTTACAATGAACTTCCACGATGCCATCGTTGTAAGGCAAGAGCTTCTCTTTCTTTCTCATCTCTTCACCTCCGCCTTGTAACAACGCGCTGTAAAAAAAAAAATTGTTTTTGCATGCGTGGAGAGTTTTTTTTTTTACCATATTTTTTCTTTTGAATTGCTTCTCTTCGTGAGCAAACGCTTTGGGATGAAACTTTTTACTTTTTTCTGTGCGTGCATGCAGACTCCTCCAGAGAGTATTTTTTAACTTTCTCCCCTTCTGAATCACTTCTCTTCGCTCAATTTTGTTCTCAACTTGAGCTTTAGGGATTTTCTTTCTTTCCTACTTCTTTTTGTGGGGAAGGGACAGGCTAGAAGAGAATTGTTTGCGCGTTTTTGGAAGCCTTCCCAAGGGGGAAAGTTCGATATAGCCAATAGGTTGTTTGTTATAAAAAGTACTTTTTACGTGCATTTTTAATTCAATTTTCCGCGAGTTCGATATCGACAATAATTCGCTGTACGTGGGTTCGTTCTAAACAGGTTTCACTGTATTCTTCAATCAGAGCCAATCAGAGTTCGGTGTTCTGACGTCCCCACAACCCCAGCAAAAGAAGCAGACAAACTTGCACTCCGCATTACTAGAGCGAAAAATGCCCAGTCACCAGGCTGCGGATGCACGCAGTGTCCGATATTACGCAGAAGGTGATCGGGGGAATGGTCTATATGTCGGGAGTACCTGGAATAGAGCAGCAGGATCTTTCTTGTTGAAAATGATGTCCTGTGCTACGTAAAAATAAAAATAAAGTTGGAAGTATAAATTGGTATGAAACATGCCATACATGACCACGCCATTGCGACGTCATCGTGACCTCCTAGTAATGTACCCAGTGATGTAAGTGAATGCCGACTGCGTGGCTTTTTCTTTTCCCCGTTTTTTCCGCTACTGAGGTTTCTCCAGTCCACCATAGTGCGTCTACTGTTCCACCCTCGGTGAGCCTTATTGAAATGATTTTCTATACATAAGCTTGCTTTTGTTGGTATCTTTCTCAATAAATAAAAACTTTACAGTTGTAAATTAAAAAAAACAACTGAGAAGAGGCAAAAACTTTTGAGTACGTCTCACCACTTTTTTTTTCTGCAAAAAACTAAAGCACATAAACAATTTAGAGCTCATATTTGTTTCATGATATATAGTATATGAGCCTGAGAAGTTTACATTGAGCAAAACCAGTTTGCCAAAGCTTGAAAGAAATTGTTTTTCCTTCAAGCCTCCTTGTCAAAACATTCCACCCAACAAGACAATAAAGAAGCAGATGACAGGCTTTTGACAAAATGGCCAGAGCTTGTTTTCTAAGGCAACATCTTTTTCAAAAGCGCTATATATAGGACACAGCTGGTTCAAAAGAGGAGACTTTCAAAACAGAATTCGAAAGTCTTTGCATGTGTGCGGTATTTGTGACATTTAGCTGCTGTGGCCAGCTGCTTGGAGGAACAAACATGCCACACTTCTCAGGCCAAACTCAAAATGCCGTACCTTCCATTGAAGCAGGAAACACCGCCGCTGCTCTTTTCCAAGGAACCATCTCAAGATGGCTAATGTATGGTGTAATAAAGCAGTAAGAAGATTGCGTGCGCCCGACTCTAGAGCAGACAATGCTTAGCCTCTCAAGAACAACAACGCACTTCTCTAGCTGCATTATTTGTTGGTTAATGTATGAGGCGCTCGAGAGAAATCCAAACTGCGTTTTCCTCTCCGGAAAAATAGATAATGCGTCGCCAAACGCTCAGTCTTTGCCCAAATATAGTGCTAGGGGTTGGGATGAGGTGCCAGTTTTAGAACTAGGCGTTATCGAATTCCAAAGAAAAGGGATTTGAAGAAATTTTTAACAAGAAAATGGGGCCCCTTCATGGTGGCAGACACTATTCCTTTCCATGTATTGACAGGCTCCGTTAACCACCATACTTTCATTCAAAATTTTAAAAAATTGCTTTTAATTCTTTCAATTAGATAATGCTCGGTTCTAAAACTTTAGCACCTTATCCCAACAGTTAGCACTACATTCAAGGGAGACAGAGCATTCAGCGATGCAGGGTTTATTTATGCGGTGAGAAAAACACTCCTCAAATTTCTCTCTAATGCCCTGTATAACAAAAGCCACACTTTCAATAAACAAAGCAATCCATGTTAGTCTATCCGTTGGCATGAAACATGCTGTATATGCATCATTCCACAAACAAACTGTCTCAATTAAGGGTTAAAATTCAGGCAGACTACCCATATGGCTAGCTTATAAAGGCAATCAGCCTAACCCCAATGGCACAACAGGGATGTAAAAACAAACAAGGCAAACACTTAAAATTCGAAATGTTGTATTAATTTTGTACTGGACTAGTTTCAAGCTCATTGTCACAAAATAGAAAGGAAGATAAAATGCTCAGCACAATAACAGGTTTTAACTCACTCCCACACAAAAAGAGTACATTTTCAGAAATGAAGTAACCTCAGCATCACTAACCAGCACTTCAACAAAAAGTTTTACTTTTTTTAAAATTTTTTTTATAGTATTTGTTTAAGCTGGGAAACGTAAATGAGTATTTATTGTGTTCCGTCACAATATATACATATTTTCAAATAATCGAGAATAAAAGCTATGTTCTCTGTGTGCATTTTTACACTACGGTAAGTTGAAAATAGTGTCAACACCACTTCACAGCCAGAAAGGAAATACCGCATGTATATAAAAGCAAAGCAAGCCCAAACCGGCATCGAATTCCTAAGTTGTCGACATCAAGCCCTGAATATAGACACCTTCCATTTTTCAGGATATGCCTCCATTCTTCGAGACAACAGCGCTTCATTGATTGCCATGGGGACAAGCCTATTTCAATGGAAGCAGCCTGGCTGCCGAAAAGCACGCAAATAAAAAAGCTGATCTGGTAAGCACGACGCGCCAAGGAACAAAAGCAGTACGACGCAGACAGGCAGAAGGAAAGGACGGCCCACCTGTTTTCCGAAGTGGGAAATCGTCATCATACTTCCCCAGAAGTGGATGTCTGCACTGAGGCGAAACGGCACTCGTCGACGGTGGTGAGGCCTGGTCCAACGATGACCGTTGCCGCGACCTGGCAGGGTACGATCCAGTTTGGACCAGCTCCTCGAAAGATCCTCGTGTTCTCTAGTATTGTTCCACAAAGTTGTGTAGCCTAGTCCAATTAATCTACAGGGTGACCCAAAGACAAAAATTTACAAGGTTTTTTTTTTCCGCAAAAATAAACGATGCATCGCCGAATGCTCAGCCTCCGCTAAAACTTAGCGCTAGCATTTTAACCACATGTCAAAGTTTCAGAACTAACTGTCATCGTATTCAAAAGTTATAAATGATTTTTTAAATTTTTGTTAGGAAAATGGCGGTTGACGGAGCCCTTGAATACATGGAGCTGAATGGAACCAGTTACCAAGAACGGGCCCCATTTTTCTATTGAAATTTTCAGAAAATGCTTTATCACTTTTTAATAAGATAATGATTAGTTCTGAAACATAGACATCTGGTTCAGACCGTTAGAGCTAGACTTGGATGGAGGCTTAAGCGTTCGGCGATGTGTCGTTTATTTCTGCGGTGAAAAAGCCCCGTAAACTTTTTTGCAGGACACGCTGTAGTTAAGTCAAGCCAAGTTGAATCTAGCTAAGTCAAGCTGAGCCAAGTCAAGCTTAGCCAAGTCAAGCCGAACCAAGTGCAGTGAGGTCAATCCTAACCTAGCTTAGTCAGGCCAACATTGCTAAAAACACTCATTTGGGAAACTCGCCTTTGAAACCTGGACCACTCGCGTCTACCGAGAACAAATTAGATATTATAACAGTGCAGCCCTTTAGCGACCAGTCAAAACATGAAAGTCGGTTTATATAGCTACAGCAAAATGGCACTCCGAGATAGCGCCACCGGCCTTGGCGTGACTCGACCTGAACCAATGCGTGCAGCCGTGCAGATCTCGGAGTGGCTGCTGCGGAAGAAATAGCAGCGTTGCGATCGCCTTGCGTTCGGTTCTCGAGTACGGATCAGAGCCACTTTTTCAAAGCAGGCTCTATGGCAGTTTCCCAACTGAGTTGTACTATTGTTCTAGTGACGTTGGCCAAGCTTTTAAACACTATAGCCTAGACTTGCTTGTAGACATGCTGAACTCCACATATGTAATGATGTATCTGACAAGAAGACTAGGTACTATAATGGTAAAATAAAATCCCCATGAAGTAAAATATTCAGCTATGAAATATCCGTCTGTTGTATCAGCAGTAAGCATCAAGTTGACTTGCATTTACCCATGGTAAGGCATTGCTCAAGTCTCGATAAGTTTATCATAAATAGAATTTATAAAAGTAGGATGCCATAATTGTTGGGCTGTTGTATGCAGGTCACCAAGTGCAAAAGTGACAAAGAAAGCTTCCATAAAACTTTTATCATTGACTTCAAAACATCCCAAGTTTACTTTCTGACTGTGTATGAAAAAAATGTTTAAAGGGAAGATGGGGAGCTTCTTGAAAAAAATGAGTTAGAAGTGAATTCTAGTGTATTTTTACCCCGTGAACCCGAATACCCAAACCTTTTGCTGCGCAAGTAGTGTGAAACGCGAGAAAACGCGAAAGAAAGTCGCTGTACGTGACGTCATCGACGGATCTTTTGGCTGCCCAAGGCTAGGGGGCGGGGCTTCAGCCCTATTTTGAAATTGCTCTTATGGCTCTCCGGCGCGTCGCATTGAAATATAATTGTGATATCTGTTATTCTAAAGGCCAAATGAACGCAATTCAAGCGTTTTTCTCAAATGCAGAAGTGCCCCATCTTACCTTTAAGTAAAGTCAATGCTACTTTTGTCATAAGACCATGTCTCTAAAAAAAAAAAATAGAGACTACAGACTCACCAGTTTCTGAAGTTTGAGTGGTGATGTGTTTGCACTCGTTGGCAGCTGCCTCTCTCTGTTTCTTGCTCAGCACAAATTCCTGCAGCCTTTGTTTTACTTCTGATGATGCAATGGCACCTGTGAAGGTACAATAGAAATATGTTCAGTATGTCTTCACATAAATAAATGCTGACATTATATAGTTGCTAGAAAGTAAAACTGTCTTTGCTGGCAATAATGCCAAGGAGCATAAACTCAGGCTCAACAAAAGAATATTTTAAGTTTTTCATTAACCACATAGAGTACACTCGAACTGAAAATGTGTTTGAATTGTTTGCCACAACTTCACATACTATAAACCTTAATCCAACCGAATGGTTCCTTTCTTTGTGCTGAATTGGTGTGCAAGTCTCGATGATAGTTCAAGGAAATTGTATCAGTGATGGTATACTCTCTAGGATATATATTTTTCTTTTGCTTAATGTATGCGCAAAGCTCCTGAGGCATACTAGTTGTTTGAGGAGCACAATAAACATGAACTGATTGGTTGATTAAATGATATCATACGGAATAAGATAGCAAACACTTCTTTTACCTCTAAATCAAGGGCTAGGATAGACTAAAAATGTTTGGACAAAAAGAACCTGACCTATAATAAACTCACAGGACCGATCTTGGGTTCCTCACAAGTCGACAAAGACGTAATTAACTGCACCATTACAGTACAGAAATGAGGATTATGCCAGTCCCTCGAGATGCACTACATCCACAATGGCTTTCAATCTTTCGAAGATTCGGCATTCCAGAAGCCACTAGAGCTATTTCTGTCCCGTTCACAAGCAAACAGAAAACGCCAACCGTTGCATTAGGCACATAGTTTGCATCACTAGCCAGGATGAGGACGAAAATACTGGTGCTATATCGGTGCACCGAAATTTCACGTTGGCTTCTCCGGGGGTGGTGAGAATTAAGAAGACGAGGGTGGAGGGAGGGGTGAGGACTAGCTGTTACGCAATTCCCCTTGCTGCTTCACAAATCTCCCGCCGCATCATCGTGTTTTCCCTGGCATCCCTCTAGCGGGAAGAGACATTCAGTAAGACGGAGCTTACTTCCATTCAGTCAAAATAGAAAGTGGTGGAAGGGGCCAGAAAGGCAGCTGCTCGGATTGGCGAGTTGTGCGTCGGGGCTCCCGGAACAGTTCTTGGCACATTCAGGAAAAGTGATGGGAACATTACATATCTTCCCCACCGACCAGTCTGACGTAGCAATGAGCGTGGCAGATGAGTAAGAACGCTTCAACTTCGCAAGATGGTGTGGGGGCGAAAGGATCTCAGATGGAAAATGAAATATAGCTTCCAACTTTCAGCTTAGCCAGAAATACCTGCACAGTGTGTAATCACTCTATATTTCTGGGGCACTCGTAGAGTGCATCTGGCAAAAAGGAACTAGAAAGAGAAAAAAAAAGCTTAAAAAGATGTAAAAACAAGAGTTGTAGCTACTGGATCGCAGTCTGTATATCATGCTCTTGCGAGTTTTTTCTTGGGGACAGTATTGAGCTCGTTCCAACTTCACCATCCTTCCCTGCAGCTTGCGGTACTGTACAGCAGTACCCCCAAAATTCTAAAAGAAAATCTTAAAATATGTTTTTAAAAATTAGTTTGCTACTTTTCACAGACGCGGCTACACCCTGCCCCAGGGCTACCTCGAGACATTTCGGGTATTAGCTGCCTTGGTGGCTCTTAGGCAAAAGAGCTGGCCTACGATCCACAGTTGGCGGGTTTGAATCCTCGCCAAAGTACCTGCGATCGTCACTTCGAGGGGGGGAAGAGCCCCGTTACAGCTGTAATGTACCACCGTCTGGTAATACAAGTAGAGAGCAAATGTTTATTTCTTTTCTTTTCGCTCTCACTTATAAATTGTAATAAAGAGGAGCATATGGGACGCACTCTGCTCATGCTTGTCCTTCTTGCGGAGCTGGTCGAGCTGGCGGTCCTTCTCCTGGCGCTCCCGCTCCAGCTTGTGCTCCTCCTGCAGCTGGCGCTGGTGGTCCAGATACTCCTTGATGCGCTCCTGCAGCTGCTTCTCGTGCTGCTGGGCCAGCTGCTGCTGCTGCCGCTGGTAGTGCTGCAGGAGTAGCTGCTGTTGCACTTGCTGCTCCTGCTTCAGGGCCAGCAGCTGCTGCTGGAACTGCAGGTGCTCCTGCTGCTGCTGCTGCTGCTGGAGCTCCCTGCAGAAGCGTCATGCACAGGGCACGTCATCGTCGTGACTACTGTCCGTAGCAGGTTAAGAATGGTAGCCTCGCTAGGACAAACTCCTCCCGTAAAACCCTCCACCTCTCTCCACCTCCAGCAGAGCTAATGCTGGAAAGAAAGACAACCAATTGTGGCAGGTAGAGAGAGTTTCATAGGAGGGGATCGTCCTACCATCTTAAACTTGCAACAGACAACAGCGCCAAGATGAGGCTTCTCAGCTAATCGCGATGCAATGCAATTAGTAATTTAAAGGGTGCTGGAAAGTATAATCTGTATTTAGTGAGCCTCCATTTTAAGTCCCCCCATGTCGTTTTGAGCCTGTTTTCGGTCATCTTGTCCCCCATGAACAAATGCAAATGAAAAGTAAAGATTTTAAATTAAGTGGGAGGACATGCAGACTGTTGTGATGCAACTTGTGGCATTTTAGATTAAAACACCAACACTGCTTTTTGCCTTAGCAACTGTCATGGCACTAAGCCAGCAGCAGCTAGTAAGCGGTGACATGGTTAGGGCATGGGCATGACTGAAAGGCATGTGCATATATATGACTAGAAGGCATGCGCATGACGAAGGCATCGCGCACGACCAAAGTCTTCAAGCATCCCTAGAGTACTGCATTCAAGTTTCCATAGCAGGACTACAATAAACTCTTGAAATGGTCACCTACGGTTAAATCGTTGTGGGCAATGAAAAAATGTTTTTGTCAGTCACCCAGTCACACTCCAGTAAATGACAAACACATTATTGTTTTGTGCCAGGTTGGTAAGGGAGGGGGGGAGGATGCAAGAGAGGTGACCAGCACACCTGCTGATGCTGGCGATGCTGAAGAGGTCTGCTGAGACTGGGGGCCCTGTGGGTGCTGGGGAGTGGGCCCCTGCGGGTGCTGTGGAAGTGGTCCCTGGTGTGGCGGGTGGGGCGGGGATGGCAGCTATGGCGCCCGCCAGCCACCCAGGAAGCCCATAGTCCTCGCTGGTCTGGCAAAGCACATTCACAAAACTTAGTGATAAAAAAAAATACTGCCCCCAAACACAAATATTTCAATGCAGTTTTGAACTGCCTCTAAACTACAGGGTGTTATGAATTAGAGTGTCTCGCTCTAAAATTAACCGGAAAGACTGGTGCCTGTACATGACAAGCTCAAAGGTTCACCAAAAGTGTAATTTAGGGGTGCAAATTTGCCTAGCTAAATTCCAAGACGTAGCGATCCCTTCCTCTAAAATTTGACTAACACTTCCCATTTTCAATGGGGGACACCACGCAGTGAGCCGGCTAAGCTAAGAGAGACTTGTGCTTATGACACCATCTCCCGATAGGTGCAGCGAGCAAACTGTGGCGATGGCGTCGTCTGTTCTCGATTGAGGGCTGTCGTCTCCGTACTGTGCCCATCAGGAGATGGTGCCACAAGCACAACCCTCTGTTAACTCGGTCGTCTGGATCGGCGTCCACTGTTGAAAACGTCAAGAGCATTGGTCTAATTTTTTCACAGGAAGGAAGCTATGCCTTAAAGTTTTTCAAGGTAAAATGCAACACTAAAATGCATGTTTGGTAAAAGTTTGATCTTGTCCTGTGCTAGCACCTATTTTCCCAGATGATTCTAAAGACAGCCCCTTGATTCATGACACTCTATATGTGCTCAAATATCGGTGTCTAAAGAAAATTTGGGCCCTGCCTAGAGAGGGGATGGTACTTTTTTTCCTCAAGGTGGAAAACCTAGCTATATTTGACTTCAAGTCAGAGTGCTATGGCCCTAAGGCACAGTGGTGGCGGAAGTCAAGAGTAATCAGGCCGCGCCAGCCGCATACATGCTCGCAATTGCTAACGAATAGCCCTAGCTGTGCTGCGGCAGAGTGCCTCTTTTCCTTCACAAATATCTCTTTGTCCTAGAATCTACCTGGCAGCCTGTTCCTACAACTGACAGAGAAGACCAAACCATGCTACTTTACTCAACCCTTAATTTCTCTGATGTCGTAGCAGATTACAAAATTGATAAATTAACGCGTACACACAAAATCTTAGAGAGTTACCTTGCTGTGCGCGTGCTCTCAATAAAAAACAAAACAAAAAACAACCTTCGGCAGAACTGAAAAAAAGAAAACCCCAAAAAGAAACACAGGTGTTTTAAAGTACTCCTCATTTTTAACTTCCACCCTTCATGTATCACTTGTTTTATTTTTCTGCAGATGACTCATTGCTGAAAGTGTGCGAGGACCCAACTGCTACAGCTAGATGAGCCAAGGTGAGTTGCGTTCCTGCTTTTGTTTTATGACTTTACACTACTGACAACCACCTGCAAGAACATAAGAGATATATAATGCAACCAAGCGATAGAAACATATTACATAAAGCTGGGAACTCAGAACGAGTAAAAATTCTAATGAAAATCAGCATGAATAAAATAAGAAATAGGTACTGAAAGCCAAAATGGCACCTCTCTGAATATAGACCTGCGTTCACACGTACAGCCCATAAGATCCAACAAGAAGAAGAAGAGAAAAGGCAAAGTAAGGCGCTCCAAACATTTGGTATGGACTTCTACACTACTATATTTCGTTAAGCTTTCACAATGGACTGCACAGACTCTACAAGCCCTTGGAGTCAGTTCAATGCTGTGTGATCGGAACATCCCCAGTGAAAAATCAGCCTCACATCTCCAGCTGGATTATGGAACTGGAAATGAGGCAGTCCAGCTAGATTTCAGCTGGGCTCAGCTGGAATCCAGCTGGACTGCCTCATTTCCAGTTCCGTAATCCAGCTGGA
>JAZHYW010035275.1:0-18444 GCA_037355805.1 Ixodes ricinus | reverse complement strand
TAAAGTTTTCCACCTTGAACTGCATCATCCCATCAAAAATTAAACAGGTGAGGGACTACAGTAGAACCTCTCCATAGCAAAGACTGGCATAGTAGTGAAGATATGGATGCAATGGAGTTAAGTTGAAATATACCCATGCTCAAAATATTGGTACAGCCATTTGAGGGAGTATGAATTTGGTGGAAATACAGACGTAGCAAAGATGTTAACCGATAAAACTGATTTTATGATGGAGAAATTCTACTGCATTCAAATACTGATTCAAGATCACAGTTAGTGTAATACACTGAGAAATAAAAGCAAGGTCACTAGTGCAAGAGATTTTACGTCAGCGTTGGTCGATAACGAAGTTTCTATACTTTATGTATAGTTTTGCAGCCTGAACTATTACAAGTACTTTAGAATAAGCATTACTATAGCTTAATTCTTAGTTTAATAGAAAAACATCAAGCTGCACAATAATGCTCAATTCTTATTTGTACACTTTACAATGAGTAGCCACACAACATAGCATGCACAGAATTACATGTGCACATTAGTCACTTCTTTGCAGAACCAAGATGCGTTAGTCGACAGGCCATGCTTCGCTCTTGCAATACTCAGCTTTTATTACCTAACGAAACATACTCCATGCATCATCATCTAGTGTCAACCAATGCCCTCGAAACCAGCAACGTTCACATTCCCAGGTCACAAATGCCTGTTTCAAAGATAACTGGAAGCATCATACATCTAACACCCTATGACAACGCCTTTCTAGAAATGCGCCAAAAGCTGCGAGGCACCTAAAGTAAGTAAGCATTTATCTTCTCCAACTGCAGCTGTATTACCCAAAAATCGCAGCTTTAAGTGTACACAGATATGAATAGGTGTAATTATAACGGTACCATCAAACACCTCAAAAGCTAGCTGACCAACACTACACTGTACAGTGAAAAGCAATTTGATTCAATTATAAAACTACTATGATCCCATCAAGCATTAGTTGACACTAGACCGATGACTACTTTACGAGTGGCCATTCAAAAACACGCATACCTAAAGAATGCAACTGGAAAAGAAAAACACGCTACAGCGCGGAGGAAATGCAGGAAACTCGTGACTATTCAAAACAGACCTTTTCTTTCATCACCGGCCCATCCGTAAGATATTACCCCGACCCATCTTACAAGCAATCTTCCGCGAATTTGCCCCCTGTTCCTTCGTCGGTCAAACTCGTGCCCGTCCACCGGACCAACGAGCTCGTCCCAAATCATTCGTCTCTTTGGAGAGTTCCTCCATAAATTCATTTGCCGTCCGTGGCACGAGGCACGAAAAAACATTAAGGCTAATTTGCACATTTGTGCCCCAGTGCAATCAACCGCGTTAAGGGGTACGGAAATAAAAATTGAAATATTCAAATTTCGCTCGGAAATGAGTTAAGCATGACGGATACTAACCGTAAATGATAATCGCACGTTTGTATTTTGAACGACTGGCTATATTTTTCGTTCCAAACGGCGCACTCGAGCAAGCGCTCGAAGAGAAGCAAACAAAAAGCGCAATGCGTCATAAAATATCCGGCGCGAAAAAAAAAAAAAAGAAGATTTCTGCATTTGTGACGTAGCAAGGCTGACGTGGTTATGAGCTTTGCCGTTGGCGGCATTGTCAGCGTTGTGGTGGTGCCAATAGCGTCAACGTGTTACAACCAAGCCGTTCGAAGTACACGTGGGGTGACGAGCGTGTGGCTGGCCCAAGGGGCATGCAGCTTCCAGAGCACTGTCAGCTTAGGGCTGAACGGGGTGGGAAAGCAACTTTTGTCAAAATTTTGAGCGACGGGCTAATCTTCTAGGGGGAGAATGGCTGTGTCCGGGTACACAAACAAGGGTCTGAACAAGAGGGGAGTCCCTCCTTTCCATCTTCTCGAACTGTTTGGTACAATGCGTGATTTGTGAGTTGAGGAGGAACGCTATGAAGGAAAATGTTGAATTCCAAAGAGTGGCGCTGTTCCGACGGAACTTTGCTAGATTACCTCCCAACGTTGCTAGATTACCTCCCAAATAGGTTCCACATGCATCCACCAGGTGCACACTGAAAGACAGTTTAATTAGCTTTAAAATTAGTTTTCTTGTGCCTTTCAACGAAAGACTGGTATTTTTGAGGTTATGCTGCAACATGCAACAGATTCAAGCTAAAAATGAGCGTTGGAATTTCATTTCCATACCCCTTTAAGACTGCTCGTGAGCGCTTACGACAAGAGTACAGATTGGCGAGATCTATCGGCTAGCCCCAGAACACTTTCCATCCATGCATATGTTACGCGTCACTCTTTCACCGTGTGCTCGAAATAATTCCGACAATGTGATAAGAGACCGTTTCTCATGGATAGTGTGGAAGTAGTAAGAGCTCCAGGGCTACCCGAAAGACGCTGCCAGTGTGTACTCTCGCCGTAAGTGTTAACCACACTCAAACGAGTGCGATCGAACGGTCTTTCCGTTTTGATTTCAGGTCAAAGCAAGACCAAAGTTTCCTGTTGAAATCATAAAGCGCAAGGGACAGACACGGACATGAAGTAAACAGGACAGCACCATACTCACAACTGGGGTACAACTACCTTAATATTTCAGTGTCTGTCCCTTGCACTTCATAATTTCAATATGTTGAACCAACTAGCCTACCTTACTATTTTAGTACAAAGTTTCCTGCACTGCCTCTACGTTGCAGCTCCAGGGAAGAGAGGGAGAGGGGGAGAGAGAGAGAGGAGGAAGGGGTGCCTACTTGTAAGGGGTCTCCGCTTCAAGGGGACGGGACCCTTGTCTTTACGCCGCAGGAGCGGGCTGCTCCGCCTCTCAATTACTTTTTGCTTCAGCACAGAGCGCACTTTAAGGTTCGGTTCCGACGCTAGAAGGCAACAACAGAGCAGACACGGCTTTGGTCGGCGGCCCTGCAAGCCACGCTCCCACTTCGCGGGCTAGCCGTCTGCCCCAGAGGCGGTCGCACGACAGGCGCACTCATTGTTGCGGCCATTTCTGCGGCCGTTGCTACGAACGAAGTTGGTGAAACCTGCGTAGCCACCATCCAAACACCTTTCTGGCACCTATGCGAAGTGCAAGTTCGTCTGCTTCTTTTGCAGGGGTTGTGGTGATGTCTGAACGCCGAGCTCTGATTGGGATTGCAGGATAGTGGGTAGACCTCAAGGCAGCTTGCTTTGAGGTCTACCCACTACAGTCAAACCCGTTTACAACGAACAGCAGGAAATGCTACGATCAGTTCGATATAGCAAGTAGTTCGATATAGCAAAAACCATTTACAATGAACTTCCACGATGCCATCGTTGTAAGGCAAGAGCTTCTCTTTCTTTCTCATCTCTTCACCTCCGCCTTGTAACAACGCGCTGTAAAAAAAAAAATTGTTTTTGCATGCGTGGAGAGTTTTTTTTTTTTTACCATATTTTTTCTTTTGAATTGCTTCTCTTCGTGAGCAAACGCTTTGGGATGAAACTTTTTACTTTTTTCTGTGCGTGCATGCAGACTCCTCCAGAGAGTATTTTTTAACTTTCTCCCCTTCTGAATCACTTCTCTTCGCTCAATTTTGTTCTCAACTTGAGCTTTAGGGATTTTCTTTCTTTCCTACTTCTTTTTGTGGGGAAGGGACAGGCTAGAAGAGAATTGTTTGCGCGTTTTTGGAAGCCTTCCCAAGGGGGAAAGTTCGATATAGCCAATAGGTTGTTTGTTATAAAAAGTACTTTTTACGTGCATTTTTAATTCAATTTTCCGCGAGTTCGATATCGACAATAATTCGCTGTACGTGGGTTCGTTCTAAACGGGTTTCACTGTATTCTTCAATCAGAGCCAATCAGAGTTCGGTGTTCTGACGTCCCCACAACCCCAGCAAAAGAAGCAGACAAACTTGCACTCCGCATTACTAGAGCGAAAAATGCCCAGTCACCAGGCTGCGGATGCACGCAGTGTCCGATATTACGCAGAAGGTGATCGGGGGAATGGTCTATATGTCGGGAGTACCTGGAATAGAGCAGCAGGATCTTTCTTGTTGAAAATGATGTCCTGTGCTACGTAAAAATAAAAATAAAGTTGGAAGTATAAATTGGTATGAAACATGCCATACATGACCACGCCATTGCGACGTCATCGTGACCTCCTAGTAATGTACCCAGTGATGTAAGTGAATGCCGACTGCGTGGCTTTTTCTTTTCCCCGTTTTTTCCGCTACTGAGGTTTCTCCAGTCCACCATAGTGCGTCTACTGTTCCACCCTCGGTGAGCCTTATTGAAATGATTTTCTATACATAAGCTTGCTTTTGTTGGTATCTTTCTCAATAAATAAAAACTTTACAGTTGTAAATTAAAAAAAACAACTGAGAAGAGGCAAAAACTTTTGAGTACGTCTCACCACTTTTTTTTTCTGCAAAAAACTAAAGCACATAAACAATTTAGAGCTCATATTTGTTTCATGATATATAGTATATGAGCCTGAGAAGTTTACATTGAGCAAAACCAGTTTGCCAAAGCTTGAAAGAAATTGTTTTTCCTTCAAGCCTCCTTGTCAAAACATTCCACCCAACAAGACAATAAAGAAGCAGATGACAGGCTTTTGACAAAATGGCCAGAGCTTGTTTTCTAAGGCAACATCTTTTTCAAAAGCGCTATATATAGGACACAGCTGGTTCAAAAGAGGAGACTTTCAAAACAGAATTCGAAAGTCTTTGCATGTGTGCGGTATTTGTGACATTTAGCTGCTGTGGCCAGCTGCTTGGAGGAACAAACATGCCACACTTCTCAGGCCAAACTCAAAATGCCGTACCTTCCATTGAAGCAGGAAACACCGCCGCTGCTCTTTTCCAAGGAACCATCTCAAGATGGCTAATGTATGGTGTAATAAAGCAGTAAGAAGATTGCGTGCGCCCGACTCTAGAGCAGACAATGCTTAGCCTCTCAAGAACAACAACGCACTTCTCTAGCTGCATTATTTGTTGGTTAATGTATGAGGCGCTCGAGAGAAATCCAAACTGCGTTTTCCTCTCCGGAAAAATAGATAATGCGTCGCCAAACGCTCAGTCTTTGCCCAAATATAGTGCTAGGGGTTGGGATGAGGTGCCAGTTTTAGAACTAGGCGTTATCGAATTCCAAAGAAAAGGGATTTGAAGAAATTTTTAACAAGAAAATGGGGCCCCTTCATGGTGGCAGACACTATTCCTTTCCATGTATTGACAGGCTCCGTTAACCACCATACTTTCATTCAAAATTTTAAAAAATTGCTTTTAATTCTTTCAATTAGATAATGCTCGGTTCTAAAACTTTAGCACCTTATCCCAACAGTTAGCACTACATTCAAGGGGAGACAGAGCATTCAGCGATGCAGGGTTTATTTATGCGGTGAGAAAAACACTCCTCAAATTTCTCTCTAATGCCCTGTATAACAAAAGCCACACTTTCAATAAACAAAGCAATCCATGTTAGTCTATCCGTTGGCATGAAACATGCTGTATATGCATCATTCCACAAACAAACTGTCTCAATTAAGGGTTAAAATTCAGGCAGACTACCCATATGGCTAGCTTATAAAGGCAATCAGCCTAACCCCAATGGCACAACAGGGATGTAAAAACAAACAAGGCAAACACTTAAAATTCGAAATGTTGTATTAATTTTGTACTGGACTAGTTTCAAGCTCATTGTCACAAAATAGAAAGGAAGATAAAATGCTCAGCACAATAACAGGTTTTAACTCACTCCCACACAAAAAGAGTACATTTTCAGAAATGAAGTAACCTCAGCATCACTAACCAGCACTTCAACAAAAAGTTTTACTTTTTTTAAAATTTTTTTATAGTATTTGTTTAAGCTGGGAAACGTAAATGAGTATTTATTGTGTTCCGTCACAATATATACATATTTTCAAATAATCGAGAATAAAAGCTATGTTCTCTGTGTGCATTTTTACACTACGGTAAGTTGAAAATGGTGTCAACACCACTTCACAGCCAGAAAGGAAATACCACATGTATATAAAAGCAAAGCAAGCCCAAACTGGCATCGAATTCCTAAGTTGCCGACATCAAGCCCTGAATATAGACACCTTCCATTTTTCAGGATATGCCTCCATTCTTCGAGACAACAGCGCTTCATTGATTGCCATGGGGACAAGCCTATTTCAATGGAAGCAGCCTGGCTGCCGAAAAGCACGCAAATAAAAAAGCTGATCTGGTAAGCACGACGCGCCAAGGAACAAAAGCAGTACGACGCAGACAGGCAGAAGGAAAGGACGGCCCACCTGTTTTCCGAAGTGGGAAATCGTCATCATACTTCCCCAGAAGTGGATGTCTGCACTGAGGCGAAACGGCACTCGTCGACGGTGGTGAGGCCTGGTCCAACGATGACCGTTGCCGCGACCTGGCAGGGTACGATCCAGTTTGGACCAGCTCCTCGAAAGATCCTCGTGTTCTCTAGTATTGTTCCACAAAGTTGTGTAGCCTAGTCCAATTAATCTACAGGGTGACCCAAAGACAAAAATTTACAAGGTTTTTTTTTTCCGCAAAAATAAACGATGCATCGCCGAATGCTCAGCCTCCGCTAAAACTTAGCGCTAGCATTTTAACCACATGTCAAAGTTTCAGAACTAACTGTCATCGTATTCAAAAGTTATAAATGATTTTTTAAATTTTTGTTAGGAAAATGGCGGTTGACGGAGCCCTTGAATACATGGAGCTGAATGGAACCAGTTACCAAGAACGGGCCCCATTTTTCTATTGAAATTTTCAGAAAATGCTTTATCACTTTTTAATAAGATAATGATTAGTTCTGAAACATAGACATCTGGTTCAGACCGTTAGAGCTAGACTTGGATGGAGGCTTAAGCGTTCGACGATGTGTCGTTTATTTCTGCGGTGAAAAAAGCCCCGTAAACTTTTTTGCAGGACACGCTGTAGTTAAGTCAAGCCAAGTTGAATCTAGCTAAGTCAAGCTGAGCCAAGTCAAGCTTAGCCAAGTCAAGCCGAACCAAGTGCAGTGAGGTCAATCCTAACCTAGCTTAGTCAGGCCAACATTGCTAAAAACACTCATTTGGGAAACTCGCCTTTGAAACCTGGACCACTCGCGTCTACCGAGAACAAATTAGATATTATAACAGTGCAGCCCTTTAGCGACCAGTCAAAACATGAAAGTCGGTTTATATAGCTACAGCAAAATGGCACTCCGAGATAGCGCCACCGGCCTTGGCGTGACTCGACCTGAACCAATGCGTGCAGCCGTGCAGATCTCGGAGTGGCTGCTGCGGAAGAAATGGCAGCGTTGCGATCGCCTTCGTTCGGTTCTCGAGTACGGATCAGAGCCACTTTTTCAAAGCAGGCTCTATGGCAGTTTCCCAACTGAGTTGTACTATTGTTCTAGTGACGTTGGCCAAGCTTTTAAACACTATAGCCTAGACTTGCTTGTAGACATGCTGAACTCCACATATGTAATGATGTATCTGACAAGAAGACTAGGTACTATAATGGTAAAATAAAATCCCCATGAAGTAAAATATTCAGCTATGAAATATCCGTCTGTTGTATCAGCAGTAAGCATCAAGTTGACTTGCATTTACCCATGGTAAGGCATTGCTCAAGTCTCGATAAGTTTATCATAAATAGAATTTATAAAAGTAGGATGCCATAATTGTTGGGCTGTTGTATGCAGGTCACCAAGTGCAAAAGTGACAAAGAAAGCTTCCATAAAACTTTTATCATTGACTTCAAAACATCCCAAGTTTACTTTCTGACTGTGTATGAAAAAAATGTTTAAAGGGAAGATGGGGAGCTTCTTGAAAAAAATGAGTTAGAAGTGAATTCTAGTGTATTTTTACCCCGTGAACCCGAATACCCAAACCTTTTGCTGCGCAAGTAGTGTGAAACGCGAGAAAACGCGAAAGAAAGTAGCTGTACGTGACGTCATCGACGGATCTTTTGGCTGCCCAAGGCTAGGGGGCGGGGCTTCAGCCCTATTTTGAAATTGCTCTTATGGCTCTCCGGCGCGTCGCATTGAAATATAATTGTGATATCTGTTATTCTAAAGGCCAAATGAACGCAATTCAAGCGTTTTTTCTCAAATGCAGAAGTGCCCCATCTTACCTTTAAGTAAAGTCAATGCTACTTTTGTCATAAGACCATGTCTCTAAAAAAAAAAAAAATAGAGACTACAGACTCACCAGTTTCTGAAGTTTGGTGGTGATGTGTTTGCACTGTTGGCAGCTGCCTCTCTCTGTTTCTTGCTCAGCACAAATTCCTGCAGCCTTTGTTTTACTTCTGATGATGCAATGGCACCTGTGAAGGTACAATAGAAATATGTTCAGTATGTCTTCACATAAATAAATGCTGACATTATATAGTTGCTAGAAAGTAAAACTGTCTTTGCTGGCAATAATGCCAAGGAGCATAAACTCAGGCTCAACAAAAGAATATTTTAAGTTTTTCATTAACCACATAGAGTACACCGAACTGAAAATGTGTTTGAATTGTTTGCCACAACTTCACATACTATAAACCTTAATCCAACCGAATGGTTCCTTTCTTTGTGCTGAATTGGTGTGCAAGTCTCGATGATAGTTCAAGGAAATTGTATCAGTGATGGTATACTCTCTAGGATATATATTTTTCTTTTGCTTAATGTATGCGCAAAGCTCCTGAGGCATACTAGTTGTTTGAGGGCACAATAAACATGAACTGATTGGTTGATTAAATGATATCATACGGAATAAGATAGCAAACACTTCTTTTACTCTAAATCAAGGGCTAGGATAGACTAAAAATGTTTGGACAAAAAGAACCTGACCTATTATAAACTCACAGGACCGATCTTGGGTTTCTCACAAGTCGACAAAGACGTAATTAACTGCACCATTACAGTACAGAAATGAGGATTATGCCAGTCCCTCGAGATGCACTACATCCACAATGGCTTTCAATCTTTCGAAGATTCGGCATTCCAGAAGCCACTAGAGCTATTTCTGTCCCGTTCACAAGCAAACAGAAAACGCCAACCGTTGCATTAGGCACATAGTTTGCATCACTAGCCAGGATGAGGGACGAAAATACTGGTGCTATATCGGTGCACCGGAATTTTACGTTGGCTTCTCCGGGGGCGGTGAGAATTAAGAGACGAGGGTGAAGGGAGGGGTGAGGACTAGCTGTTACGCCATTCCCGTTGCTGCTTCACAAATCTCCCGCCGCGTCATCGTGTTTTCCCTGGCACCCGCTAATGGGAAGAGACATTCAGTAAAACGGAGCTTACTTCCATTCAGTCAAAATAGAAAGTGGTGGAAGGGGCCAGAAAGGCAGCTGCTCGGATTGGCGAGTTGTGCGTCGGGGCTCCGGAACAGTTCTTGGCACATTCAGGAAAAGTGACGGGAACATTACATATCTTCCCCACCGACTCGTCTGACGTAGCAATGAGCGTGGCAGATGAGTAAGAAAGCAGCTCGCTTCGCAAGATGGTGTGAGGGCGAAAGGATCTCGGATGGAAAATGAAATATAGGTTCCAACTTTCAGCTTAGCCAGAAATACCTGCACAGTGCGTAATCACTCTATATCTCTGGGGCACTCGCATGAGTGCATCTGGCAAAAGTAACCAGAAAGAAAAAAAAAAAAGCTTAAAGATGTAAAAACAAGAGTTGTAGCTACTGGATCGCCGAGTCTGTATATCACGCTCTTGCGAGTTTCTTCTTGGGGACAGTATAGAGCTCGTTCCAGTCCTTCGCCATCCTTCCCTGCCTTGCAGCTTGCGGTACTGTGGCAGCAGTACCCCCAAAATTCTAGGAAGAAAATCTTAAAATATGTTTTAAAAATTAGTTTGCTACTTTTCAAGACGCGGCTACACCCTGCCCCAGGGCTACCTAGAGACATTTCGGGTATTAGCTGCCTTGGTGGCTCTTAGGCAAGAGAGCTGGCCTATGATCCACAGTTGGCGGGTTTGAATCCTCGCCAAAGTGCCTGCAATCGTCACTTCGAGAGGGGGAAAGACCCGTTACAGCTGTAATGTACCACCGTCTGGTAATACAAGTAGAGAGACAAATGTTTATTTCTTTTCTTTTTCGCTCTCACTTATAAATTGTAATAAAGAGGAGCATATGGGACGCACTCTGCTCATGCTTGTCCTTCTTGCGGAGCTGGTCGAGCTGGCGGTCCTTCTCCTGGCGCTCCCGCTCCAGCTTGTGCTCCTCCTGCAGCTGGCGCTGGTGGTCCAGATACTCCTTGATGCGCTCCTGCAGCTGCTTCTCGTGCTGCTGGGCCAGCTGCTGCTGCTGCCGCTGGTAGTGCTGCAGGAGTAGCTGCTGTTGCACTTGCTGCTCCTGCTTCAGGGCCAGCAGCTGCTGCTGGAACTGCAGGTGCTCCTGCTGCTGCTGCTGCTGCTGGAGCTCCCCTGCAGAAGCGTCATGCACAGGGCACGTCATCGTCGTGACTACTGTCCGTAACAGGTTAAGAATGGTAGCCGCTAGGACAAACTCCTCCCGTAAAACCCTCCACTCTTTCCACCTCAGCAGAGCTAATGCTGGAAAGAAAGAAACAACCAATTGTGGCAGGTAGAGAGTTTCATAGGAGGGGATCGTCCTACCATTTTAAACTTGCAACAGACAATAGCGCCGAAGATGAGGCTTCTCAGCTAATCGCGATGCAATGCAATTAGTAATTTAAAGGGTGCTGGAAAGTATAATCTTTATTTAGTGAGCCTCCATTTTAAGTCCCCCCATGTCGTTTTTGAGCCTGTTTTCGGTCATCTTGTCCCCCATGAACAAATGCAAATGAAAGAGTGAAAGATTTTAAATTAAGTGGAACATGCAGACTGTTGTATGCAACTTGTGGCATTTTAGATTAAAACACCAACACTGCTTTTTGCCTTAGCAACTGTCATGGCACTAAGCCAGCAGCAGCTAGTAAGCTGGTGACATGGTTAGGCATGGGCATGACTGAAAGGCATGTGCATATATATGACTAGAAGGCATGCGCATGACGAAGGCATGCGCACGACTAAAGTCTTCAAGCATCCCTAGAGTACTGCATTCAAGTTTCCATAGCAGGACTACAATAAACTCTTGAAATGGTCACCTACGGTTAAATCGTTGTGGGCAATGAAAAAATGTTTTTGTCAGTCACCCAGTCACACTCCAGTAAATGACAAACACATTATTGTTTTGTGCCAGGTTGGTAAGGGGAGGGGGGAGGATGCAAGAGAGGTGACCAGCACACCTGCTGATGCTGGCGATGCTGAAGAGGTCTGCTGAGACTGGGGGCCCTGTGGGTGCTGGGGAGTGGGCCCCTGCGGGTGCTGTGGAAGTGGTCCCTGGTGTGGCGGGTGGGGCGGGGATGGCAGCATGGCGCCCGCCAGCCCACCCAGGAAACCCATAGTCCCTCGCTGGTCTGGCAAAGCACATTCACAAAACTTAGTGATAAAAAAAAAATACTGCCCCCAAACACAAATATTTCAATGCAGTTTTGAACTGCCTCTAAACTACAGGGTGTTATGAATTGAGTGTCTCGCTCTAAAATTAACCGGAAAGACTGGTGCCTGTACATGACAAGCTCAAAGGTTCACCAAAAGTGTAATTTAGGGGTGCAAATTTACCTAGCTAAATTCCAAGACGTAGCGATCCCTTCCTCTAAAAATTTGACTAACACTTCCCATTTTCAATGGGGGACACCGACGCAGACGACTAAGCTAAGAGAGACTTGTGCTTATGGCGCCATCTCCCGATAGGTGCAGCGAGCAAACTGTGGCGATGGCGTCGTCTGTTCTCGATTGAGGGCTGTCGTCTCCGTACTGTGCCCATCAGGAGATGGTGCCACAAGCACAACCCTCTGTTAACTCGGTCGTCTGGATCGGCGTCCACTGTTGAAAACGTCAAGAGCATTGGTCTAATTTTTCACAGGAAGGAAGCTATGCCTTAAAGTTTTTCAAGGTAAAATGCAACACTAAAATGCATGTTTGGTAAAAGTTTGATCTTGTCCTGTGCTAGCACCTATTTTCCCAGATGATTCTAAAGACAGCCCCTTGATTCATGACACTCTATATGTGCTCAAATATCGGTGTCTAAAGAAAATTTGGGCCCGCCTAGAGGAGGGGATGGTACTTTTTTTCCTCCAAGGTGGAAAACCTAGCTCATATTTGACTTCAAGTCAGAGTGCTATGGCCCTAAGGCACAGTGGTGGCGGAAGTCAAGAGTAATCAGGTCATGCCAGTCACATACATGTCGCAATTTTTTAATGAATAGCCCTAGCTGTGCTGCGGTAGAGTGCCTCTTTTCCTTCACAAATATCTCTTTGTCCTAGAATCTACCTGGCAACCTGTTCCATAACTGACAGAAGACCAACCAGTTACTTTACTCAACCCTTAATTTCTCTGATGTCGAGCAGATTACAAAATTGATAAATTAACGCATACACAAATCAGAGTTACCTTGCTGTACATGCTCTCAATAAAAACAAAACAAAAAACAACCTTCGGCAGAACTGAAAAAGAAAACTCCAAAGAAACACAGGTGTTTTAAAGTACTCCTCATTTTTAACTTCCACCCTTCATGTATCACTTGTTTTATTTTTCTGCAGATGACTCATTGCTGAAAGTGTGCGAGACCCAACTGCTACAGCAGATGAGTCAAGGTGAGTTGCGTTCCTGCTTTTGTTTTATGACTTTACACTACTGACAACCACCTGCAAGAACATAAGAGATATATAATGCAACCAAGCGATAGAAACATATTACATAAAGCTGGGAACTAGAACATAAAAATTCTAATGAAAATCAGCATGAATAAATAAGAAATAGGTACTGAAAGCCAAAATGGCACCTCTCTGAATATAGACCTGCGTTCACACGTACAGCCCATAAAATCCAACAAGAAAAGAAGAGAAAAGTATGTTAGGCGCTCCAAACAGGTATGGACTTCTACACTACTATATTTCGTTAAGCTTACAATGGACTGCACAGACTCTACAAGCCCTTGGAGTCAGTTCAATGCTGTGTGACGGTCATCCCCAGGAAAAATCAGTCCACTTCCAGCTGGATTATGGAACTGGAAATGAGGCAGTCCAGCTAGATTTCAGCTGGGTTCAGCTGGAATCCAGCTGGACTGCCTCATTTCCAGTTCCGTAATCCAGCTGGAAGTGGACTGATTTTCGCCTGGGATGTGACCTTCCAGAGGGGTGTAGCAATGCAGGATGTGCAATCACGTGATACGTTCAAAGCGCTGGCTTAGCTAGCACGACTCATTGAGTCAGCTGTGATCCATCGTAGAGTGAAGCAGAGTATATAGGCAGAATTTTGCTCAAGAAACAACTAGAAATTCACTTAGGATTAATGGCTTAATTTAGCTTTAATGCAAACAACAGAGGTACAACTGAAAGAAAAGCATCTCGAAGAAAGATATGAAGGCTGCAAGTTGCGTCCTCAGTAAAATGCTTGGCGCAACGGGGCCTACCTAGTTCTAATTTGTTTGCCCTTGACGACGATGGTCAAAGCTACAAGGAGCCGTTCACATCAATCCTGTTTTTCTGCCAAGGCATCATGTGACTTCCCTGGTGAAGAACCGTCTTCAAGCAAACCAGAGTCACATGAGGCTTTGGAGGAAAAGGGTTGGACAGGCAGCTTGTAACTTTGGCTCCTGGTCGTACGGGCAGCAGCTGTCTCCCAGAACCAGGTCAATATTAGTATTTGCAGCTATGGTGGAAGAAGATTCTAAAGGTTGGGAAAGTTTTGGTACAATGAACTCACCAAGAATCATTCTCAGGTGCGCAATTATTCTTGTGCCTTTGCCTAATGTAAGAGACGTGCTGGACGCACGGCAAGCTAGCTCTTCTCTAGACGGTGTGCCTTGTGATGCGAAAATTAAACATTGCACACTACGGGAAAGTTTACTCCCAGCAACTGAAAAATTTTTAATTGCTTTTTTATTGTTTTTATTAACACACTGATGTCTGTTTTGGGCACTCATATACGGAGCTTGTGCAGCTGCAAGTGTTCAAAGAAGCCTACATGAACAAAGTATGACAACTCTTGAAATAAAAAGCAATAAAACCCTCCCACATTTTCAGAAAGATATGGAAAGGAGGAGTCATGACTATCTGTCAAGCTTTAAAAAATGGGCTTTTGCACTACTGCATTTGTGCAAAGAATCTGTGTTCCGCAAGATTCGCCCCACTTCTATTTCTCTGCAGAAAAGGCAATGGGACTCCAATGTCTACCACAGATGTTCAAATGGAAGCAAGCAGGTGAGCAAAGGTGAGGAGATGTGTCATAGGTGAACAGACACACTCATAAACCATCCATCATATGCTTGAACTGACCCTGCCATATCCCAACGTATGGTTCTGTTGAAGATCCCACTGATGAGTGTAATTTTAGAAAAGGCCGCACACTGCAACTTTTTTGCGTAGCACGACCTTTACGCAAGTTCCCAGACAACACAAAACGTCCAAATAAAGTCCGTCATAGGATTTATCCTGGATCATAGGTCTTCGTCTGGATCAAGCTCTCAAAAGAGATGTAAACACGTATGTGCACATACAAACAGATATGTGTAAAAGCGGATATGTGGGCCTGCATTTGGGCGTGTCAACTATAGTCTACGCTAGGTGGCGCAAGCTACCGCCTGTTACTAAAGGTAGAACCGCAATCCCCCATCAACTCATCAAGGCTCTCGTCAAGCCAAAGCAAGGTCAAGGGCCAAGCCCGGTCATTTCTTCCTGACTGCAGCGTAGCTTCGCCATTTTTCTTCTTCAAATATCTGTTTCATTCAAGTATTGAAATCATCTGCCGCCAAGCATTCTATTTCTTCCTCTTTTTTTTTTTTTTTTGAGCAGTGTGGTTGGCTTTTTGAATGGCAGATGATAATAAACAGGGTAAGTGTCTATCTTTTCTTCTCCTAATGATTACCATTCCTGTGAAGCCCCATCGTGATGTTAAAGCGGCAATTTTGGCGAGTTTGTCCAAAGATTAGATTTGTTCCACTGTGCATAACGACCAATGTCAGTCTGTAGAGCTTACAGTGCCTATACTACGCTCCACGATAACTTGGCAAACTGTGGAGGCTGCAGCCCCCCGACCCAATAAAGGCATCAAAGCAATGCATGTGACAATACTCTGCCACGGAGGCCTTGTTACCGCCACAGCAACAGCGCCGTCTGCGACAAAAAAGTAGTTTAGGCTTCCTTTTCTTTTAAACTCGTGCAATTGCATCTCTATTGTCACAACAGGAAAGAAAGAAGAAGACATGTTTCCTTTCAACAATACTTAATTTGGATCAACCCTGTTCTGAGAACGACGTGGTTTTTGAACGATGTTTGAACGATTGCAGCCCTGTAATCGACCACTTTTGCTCAAAACTTCACCCTGGCATTAGCACCCGCCACAGATTGGCCAGTAAATTGAGCGTATGGTTGTATAATAAACTGTTCCCGAAGAGCTCGCTACTCTAGCGGACGGCAATGTTGCAGCGGTGGATGTTTATCCAAATTTGGTTGGTTTCACAGCAGACGACTCTTGGACAGCAGACCAGTTCCTCCGGGCCTTGCATCTGGCCCAGTGACACACACGCTCCCATGACTTGGTGACACGTGACTCGCTCTGGTGCTCTTATTGCATTGTGGGCGCCGTAGCCTCCACAGTTCACCAAATTATCGTGAAACTGAGTATATATAGAGTCTGCGATATAGCTTTGCAGGACAAGCTCGTCGCTGCTACTTACAAGCCATCACGAGTCAATATGTTCAAAGCAGTGGGAATAGCACTAATTCCTGCAAGGACGAGCCTATCATTGGTTGGCTGCAACCGTGTGACTATACTGCCGGTATATTTTTGCGGGTGTCATATTTTTGTATGTATCACTAAGGCAAAAGAGAAATAGCAAAGCCAAGAGACAATATAACCTAAAAAAATTATATGCTGCAAAGAAAAAAGGAAGGAAAACATGTTGGCATACCTTTTCTTTGAAGATCACTGTAGGGAGGATTAATTTCCATAGTATGGTGGGACCCCAGATTTTCTGCAAAATACAGACAAAACATACACATTAGACTCTGTTGCCATTGCACATAGAAACTGTCTGGGCAATTAATTCAGAGTGTCTAACACCTATCTGCACAGTAATACTCTCTTTCAAGATCTAACCCAAAATGATTTCCAACTATTTGCAGCTACTGCTCATTATTATCCATGCCCATCTAAAAAAATTCCTTGCAAGAAACTCCACCTTCGTCTAGCAAGTTCAGAGAACTCTGACACACCTTAGGGATGTCCCCTTTTGCTTCCGCCTTATCTTTGGAAAGTCAGCAAGAAGATAGTACATATAAGCATGGACTTTATCAGCCCTTCTTATCTCTTGCTCTGGGAGGAAGCAACAAAGGTCCATCACGTTTCCTTCCCCCATTTGTCCTGGCTGATGGTCTTTTGCTGATGAGCCATGCCTAACAAGACCAGATAAGAAGTACTCCCTCAGTCACAACCTCCCCTCCTCTTATTTTACTCTTACAAGCCGAGGCCAAGTAGTCCATTAGCTTAGATAACAGCAGTGGAGCCTCCACACACTTCTGCAACACAAATGATAAAGTGCTTCTTTTAAGGTGTGATAATGAGGGTAGAAAGTTTCCCCCCCCCTTTTTGTTTCAGTAAGGAACTACTTGTAGCCTATATCCAGTAGATTGCCAGAAATGTGGCCGGGATTGAGAGAACAGAATCAAACATTAATTTCGTTAGATTTAACAAGAAGCTGAACGTTCTCAGGGCAACCTCTTGGTCACGTTTATCCAGAGAGAGAGGAGTCACATACAGTAAATATAACTAATTACTAATCAATGATGTCTGTTTTCTTTTAAGCCTTGCAGAAAATATTAGATGACACTGATATAAGCCAATTTTGCACTAAGAATAGCAGAACACTCGACATTCCATCATAAAATTTGAGAAAACTTTCAGCAACATTTTTTTTGTGGAATTTCTGAGAAAGCAAAATGCCACATCAAATATGACAGCAAGAGCTTTTTGGAAACAATGTTATGTTATTGCGAGTGACCTTGTATAACGCATTGGTCGAAAGATCCATCAAAATGCAAGCATGTCTGGACGCTCGGTGAAAGCGTAGACAGCAGCTCAAAGAATGCAAGCTGCAGTATCCCAATTTGTCTTTGACGGTGATGTGAATGCTGGGACGTCTGACAAGCTCCCATTCAGTGTATGTATTGAGTGAGGTCTGCAACAAGCGTGAACAGACATTGCCACAATATATTTTTGTCTTCACACTGCTACATACACGACCGTTATAACACAGACATGACATTGGTACATTTTAGCATCTTAATAATAAAGTTAGAATCTCACACTTAACTATACTCTGTTTCATATTTAGCGTGCAACGTTGTCAAAGCTACTAGATGCGAGCGCGTGGCTTCATCTATGGTTTTGTTTGCGCGAGTGCGCGTGCAAATGATCAACGAGATCAAGCCCCATACTCGTGCCAGTAGCTTTTACAGCGTTGCACGCTAAGTATGAAACAGAGTATAAATAGTGCCTAAATTTGGATGCAGTGGCGGATCCAAGGGGGGGGGGCGACGGGGCGGCCGCGTCCCCCTCCCCCAAACAAAGTCGACCTCCCTCCCTCCCCCTTCTCGGAGGGCAATTTGACATGGGTGGACCCCTTCGCACAAGAAAGAATGGGAGAATAGTATCCTTAAAAATTTTCCAGCCCCCCCCAAAACGGGGTTTTGGATCCGCCCCTGTAAATTTGATGGTGCAGATATGAACATTCCAGTGAAAAAGTTGTCTTAATGATTTCATTTGCACTAATAAAAAAAAACAAGAAAAAAAAAACGCTATCACATTTTTGTGCGGTGTGATCCAGAAGAAAGTGATAATCCTTTAGCCGGACCTCATGGGTTCCCAACATGTGAAAGTCGGAAGCATTGCAGCACATTTCCGTCTTACACAATAAGTATAGTTCTCTGCGAAGTTGTAACGCAGATGCATCTGTGAGGTCACACTGGCTAGTGTTGGCGCAAGAAAAACTCCAACAAATACTGTTTGGTCTTGTGCGCTGTTTTACCCTGTGAATTACGTAGCAAGCCAGAGTTTACACATTGTTTTCATGCTGAAGGGTGGCACTGCAAGTTCTCATAGCAGCGTAGAGCTTTGCATTCTCAATTTGCCGAACAAAAAGTATGAGAATAATCTGCATGACCTATATTCGGTGAGTTAACACTATTTCATGCTATGTATAGTTTGTTTGCTCTGTGAAGACAAGGCTTTAGAGCAAGCAGACAGCAACCACCTAAATTCACTTTTAAAGGCCAACGACCAGACTCAACATTCTGCAAGGCAGAAGATCCTCTTAACCATGGGGGAGGAGGAAAAAGGCAACAGTGGACAGTGTAGAAGGGGTGAAGGAGGAAGCGAGAGAAAAGTGGAAAGTGCGAACTGTTCGTCGGTCTTTA
>JAZHYW010035274.1:0-14010 GCA_037355805.1 Ixodes ricinus | reverse complement strand
AAACCTTTTGCTGCGCAAGTAGTGTGAAACGCGAGAAAACGCGAAAGAAAGTAGCTGTACGTGACGTCATCGACTGGATCTTTTGGCTGCCCAAGGCTGAGGGGGCGGGGCTTCAGCCCTATTTTGAAATTGCTCTTATGGCTCTCCGGCGGCGTCGCATTGAAATATAATTGTGATATCTGTTATTCTAAAGGCCAAATGAACGCAATTCAAGCGTTTTTTCTCAAATGCAGAAGTGCCCCATCTTACCTTTAAGTAAAGTCAATGCTACTTTTGTCATAAGACCATGCCTCCATAAAAAAAAAAAATAGAGACTACAGACTTACCAGTTTCTGAAGTTTGGTGGTGATGTGTTTGCACTGTTGGCAGCTGCCTCTCTCTGTTTCTTGCTCACTTCAAATTCCTGCAGCCTTTGTTTTACTTCTGATGATGCAATGGCACCTGTGAAGGTACAATAGAAATATGTTCAGTATGTCTTCACATAAATAAATGCTGACATTATATAGTTGCTAGAAAGTAAAACTGTCTCTGCTGGCAATCAATGCCAAGGAGCATAAACTCAGGCTCAACAAAAGAATATTTTAAGTTTTTCCATTAACCACATAGAGTACATCGAACTGAAAATGTGTTTGAATTGTTTGCCACAACTTCACATACTATAAACCTTAATCCAACCGAATGGTTCCTTTCTTTGTGCTGAATTGGTGTGCAAGTCTCGATGATAGTTCAGGAAATTGTATCAGTGATGGTTACTCTCTAGGATATATTTTTCTCTTTTGCTTAATGTATGCGCCAAAGCTCCTGAGGCATACTAGTTGTTTAGGGCACAATAAACATGAACTGATTGGTTGATTAAATGATATCATACGGAATAAGATAGCAAACACTTCTTTACCTCTAAATCAAGGGCTAGGATAGACTAAAAATGTTTGGACAAAAAGAACCTGACCTATTATAAACTCACAGGACCGATCTTGGGTTTCTCACAAGTCGACAAAGACGTAATTAACTGCACCATTACAGTACAGAAATGAGGATTATGCCAGTCCCTCGAGATGCACTACATCCACAATGGCTTTCAATCTTTCGAAGATTCGGCATTCCAGAAGCCACTAGAGTTATTTCTGTCCCGTTCACAAGCAAACAGAAAACGCCAACCTTTGCATTAGGCACATAGTTTGCATCACTAGCCAGGATGAGGGACGAAAATACTGGTGCTATATCGGTGCACGGAATTTTTACGTTGGCTTCTCCGGGGGCGGTGAGATTAAGAGAGCGAGGGTGAAGGGAGGGTGAGGGCTAGCTGTGCGCGCCATTCCTGTTGCTGCTTCACAAATCTCCCGCCGCGTCATCGTGTTTTCCCTGGCACCCGCTAATGGGAAGAGACATTCAGTAAAACGGAGCTTACTTCCATTCAGTCAAAATAGAAAGTAGTGGAAGGGGCCAGAAAGGCAGCTGTTCAGATTGGCGAGTTGTGCGTCGAGGGCTCCAGAACAGTTCTTGGCATATTCAGGAAAAGTGACGGGAACATTACATATCTTCCCACTGACTCGTCTGACGCAGCAATGTGCGTGGCAGATGAGTAAGAAAGCAGCTCGCTTCGCAAGACGGTGTCAGGGCGAAAGGATCTCGGATGGAAAATGAAATATAGGTTCCAACTTTCAGCTGAGCCAGAAATACCTGCACAGTGCGTAATCACTCTATCTCTGGGGCACTCGCATGAGTGCATCCTGGCAAAAATAACCAGAAAGAAAAAAAAGAAAAAGCTTAAAGATGTAGAAACAAGAGTTGTAGCTACTGGATCGCCGAGTCTGTATATCACGCTCTTGCGTTTCTTCTTGGGGACGGTATAGAGCTCGTTCAGTCCTTGCCATCCTTCCCTGCCTTGCAGCTTGCGGTGTGTGGCAGCAGTACCCCTAAACTCTAGGAAGAAAATCTTTAATTTAGGACACGGCTACACCCTGCCCCAGGGCTACCTAGAGACATTTCGGGTATTAGCCACCTTAATGGCTCTTAGGCAAGAGAGCTGGCTCTATGATCCCCAGTTGGAGGGTTTGAATCCTGGCCAAAGTGCCTGCAATCGTCACTTCAAGGGGGGAAAGAGCCCGCTACAGCTGTAATGTACCACTGTGGTACAAGTAGAGAGACAAATTTTTATTTCTTTTCTTTTCGCTCTCACTTATAAATTGTAATAAAGAGGAGCATATGGGACGCACTCTGCTCATGCTTGTCCTTCTTGACGGAGCTGGTCGAGCTGGCGGTCCTTCTCCTGGCGCTCCCGCTCCAGCTTGTGCTCCTCCTGCAGCTGGCGCTGGTGGTCCAGATACTCCTTGATGCGCTCCTGCAGCTGCTTCTCGTGCTGCTGGGCCAGCTGCTGCTGCTGCCGCTGGTAGTGCTGCAGGAGTAGCTGCTGTTGCACTTGCTGCTCCTGCTTCAGGGCCAGCAGCTGCTGCTGGAACTGCAGGTGCTCCTGCTGCTGCTGCTGCTGCTGGAGCTCCCCTGCAGAAGCGTCATGCACAGGGCACGTCATCGTCGTGACTACTGTCCGTAGCAGGTTAAGAATGGTAGCCGCTAGGACAAACTCCTTCACGTAAAACCCTCCACTCTTTCCACCTCAGCAGAGCTAATGCTGGAAAGAAAGAAACAACCAATTGTGGCAGGTAGAGAGTTTCATAGGAGGGGATCGTCCTACCATTTTAAACTTGCAACAGACAATAGCGCCGAAGATGAGGCTTCTCAGCTAATCGCGATGCAATGCAATTAGTAATTTAAAGGGTGCTGGAAAGTATAATCTTTATTTAGTGAGCCTCCATTTTAAGTCCCCCCATGTCGTTTTTGAGCCTGTTTTCGGTCATCTTGTCCCCCATGAACAAATGCAAATGAAAGAGTGAAAGATTTTAAATTAAGTGGAACATGCAGACTGTTGGATGCAACTTGTGGCATTTTAGATTAAAACACCAACACTGCTTTTTGCCTTAGCAACTGTCATGGCACTAAGCCAGCAGCAGCTAGTAAGCGGTGACATGGTTAGGCATGGGCATGACTGAAAGGCATGTGCATATATATGACTAGAAGGCATGCACATGACGAAGGCATGCGCACGACTAAAGTCTTCAAGCATCCCTAGAGTACTGCATTCAAGTTTCCATAGCAGGACTACAATAAACTCTTGAAATGGTCACCTACGGTTAAATCGTTGTGGGCAATGAAAAAATGTTTTGTCAGTCACCCAGTCACACTCAGTAAATGACAAACACATTATTGTTTTGTGCCAGGTTGGTAAGGGGAGGGGGGAGGATGCAAGAGAGGTGACCAGCACACCTGCTGATGCTGGCGATGCTGAAGAGGTCTGCTGAGACTGGGGGCCCTGTGGGTGCTGGGGAGTGGGCCCTGCGGGTGCTGTGGGAAGTGGTCCCTGGTGTGGCGGGTGGGGCGGGGATGGCAGCATGGCGCCCGCCAGCCCACCCAGGAAACCCATAGTCCCTCGCTGGTCTGGCAAAGCACATTCACAAAACTTAGTGATAAAAAAAAATACTGCCCCCAAACACAAATATTTCAATGCAGTTTTGAACTGCCTCTAAACTACAGGGTGTTATGAATTGAGTGTCTCGCTCTAAAATTAACCGGAAAGACTGGTGCCTGTACATGACAAGCTCAAAGGTTCACCAAAAGTGTAATTTAGGGGTGCAAATTTACCTAGCTAAATTCCAAGACGTAGCGATCCCTTCCTCTAAAAATTTGACTAACACTTCCCATTTTCAATGGGGGACACCGACGCAGACGACTAAGCTAAGAGAGACTTGTGCTTATGGCGCCATCTCCCGATAGGTGCAGCGAGCAAACTGTGGCGATGGCGTCGTCTGTTCTCGATTGAGGGCTGTCGTCTCCGTACTGTGCCCATCAGGAGATGGTGCCACAAGCACAGCCCTCTGTTAACTCGGTCGTCTGGATCGGCGTCCACTGTTGAAAACGTCAAGAGCATTGGTCTAATTTTTCACAGGAAGGAAGCTATGCCTTAAAGTTTTTCAAGGTAAAATGCAACACTAAAATGCATGTTTGGTAAAAGTTTGATCTTGTCCATGTGCTAGCACCTATTTTCCCAGATGATTCTAAAGACAGCCCCTTGATTCATGACACTCTATATGTGCTCAAATATCGGTGTCTAAAAGAAAATTTGGGCCCGCCTAGAGGAGGGGATGGTACTTTTTTTCCTCAAAGGTGGAAAACCTAGCTTATATTTGACTTCAAGTCAGAGTGCTATGGCCCTAAGGCACAGTGGTGGCGGAAGTCAAGAGTAATCAGGTCATGCCAGTCACATACATGTCGCAATTTTTTAATGAATAGCCCTAGCTGTGCTGCGGTAGAGTGCCTCTTTTCCTTCACAAATATCTCTTTGTCCTAGAATCTACCTGGCAACCTGTTCCATAACTGACAGAAGACCAACCAGTTACTTTACTCAACCCTTAATTTCTCTGATGTCGAGCAGATTACAAAATTGATAAATTAACGCATACACAAATCAGAGTTACCTTGCTGTACATGCTCTCAATAAAAACAAAACAAAAAACAACCTTCGGCAGAACTGAAAAAAGAAAACTCCAAAGAAACACAGGTGTTTTAAAGTACTCCTCATTTTTAACTTCCACCCTTCATGTATCACTTGTTTTATTTTTCTGCAGATGACTCATTGCTGAAAGTGTGCGAGACCCAACTGCTACAGCAGATGAGTCAAGGTGAGTTGCGTTCCTGCTTTTGTTTTATGACTTTACACTACTGACAACCACCTGCAAGAACATAAGAGATATATAATGCAACCAAGCGATAGAAACATATTACATAAAGCTGGGAACTAGAACATAAAAATTCTAATGAAAATCAGCATGAATAAATAAGAAATAGGTACTGAAAGCCAAAATGGCACCTCTCTGAATATAGACCTGCGTTCACACGTACAGCCCCATAAAATCCAACAAGAAAGAAAGAGAAAGTATGTTAGGCGCTCCAAACAGGTATGGACTTCTACACTACTATATTTCGTTAAGCTTACAATGGACTGCACAGACTCTACAAGCCCTTGGAGTCAGTTCAATGCTGTGTGACGGTCATCCCCAGGAAAAATCAGTCCACTTCCAGCTGGATTATGGAACTGGAAATGAGGCAGTCCAGCTAGATTTCAGCTGGGTTCAGCTGGAATCCAGCTGGACTGCCTCATTTCCAGTTCCGTAATCCAGCTGGAAGTGGACTGATTTTCGCCTGGGATGTGACCTTCCAGAGGGGTGTAGCAATGCAGGATGTGCAATCACGTGATACGTTCAAAGCGCTGGCTTAGCTAGCACGACTCATTGAGTCAGCTGTGATCCATCGTAGAGTGAAGCAGAGTATATAGGCAGAATTTTGCTCAAGAAACAACTAGAAATTCACTTAGGATTAATGGCTTAATTTAGCTTTAATGCAAACAACAGAGGTACAACTGAAAGAAAAGCATCTCGAAGAAAGATATGAAGGCTGCAAGTTGCGTCCTCAGTAAAATGCTTGGCGCAACGGGGCCTACCTAGTTCTAATTTGTTTGCCCTTGACGACGATGGTCAAAGCTACAAGGAGCCGTTCACATCAATCCTGTTTTTCTGCCAAGGCATCATGTGACTTCCCTGGTGAAAACCGTCTTCAAGCAAACCAGAGTCACATGAGGCTTTGGAGGAAAAGGGTTGGACAGGCAGCTTGTAACTTTGGCTCCTGGTCGTACGGGCAGCAGCTGTCTCCCAGAACCAGGTCAATATTAGTATTTGCAGCTATGGTGGAAGAAGATTCTAAAGGTTGGGAAAGTTTTGGTACAATGAACTCACCAAGAATCATTCTCAAGTGCGCAATTATTCTTGTGCCTTTGCCTAATGTAAGAGACGTGCTGGACGCACGGCAAGCTAGCTCTTCTCTAGACGGTGTGCCTTGTGATGCGAAAATTAAACATTGCACACTACGGGAAAGTTTACTCCCAGCAACTGAAAAATTTTTAATTGCTTTTTTATTGTTTTTATTAACACACTGATGTCTGTTTTGGGCACTCATATACGGAGCTTGTGCAGCTGCAAGTGTTCAAAGAAGCCTACATGAACAAAGTATGACAACTCTTGAAATAAAAGCAATAAAACCCTCCCACATTTTCAGAAAGATATGGAAAGGAGGAGTCATGACTATCTGTCAAGCTTTAAAAAATGGGCTTTTGCACTACTGCATTTGTGCAAAGAATCTGTGTTCCGCAAGATTCGCCCCACTTCTATTTCTCTGCAGAAAAGGCAATGGGACTCCAATGTCTACCACAGATGTTCAAATGGAAGCAAGCAGGTGAGCAAAGGTGAGGAGATGTGTCATAGGTGAACAGACACACTCATAAACCATCCATCATATGCTTGAACTGACCCTGCCATATCCCAACGTATGGTTCTGTTGAAGATCCCACTGATGAGTGTAATTTTAGAAAAGGCCGCACACTGCAACTTTTTTGCGTAGCACGACCTTTACGCAAGTTCCCAGACAACACAAAACGTCCAAATAAAGTCCGTCATAGGATTTATCCTGGATCATAGGTCTTCGTCTGGATCAAGCTCTCAAAAGAGATGTAAACACGTATGTGCACATACAAACAGATATGTGTAAAAGCGGATATGTGGGCCTGCATTTGGGCGTGTCAACTATAGTCTACGCTAGGTGGCGCAAGCTACCGCCTGTTACTAAAGGTAGAACCGCAATCCCCCATCAACTCATCAAGGCTCTCGTCAAGCCAAAGCAAGGTCAAGGGCCAAGCCCGGTCATTTCTTCCTGACTGCAGCGTAGCTTCATGCATTTTTCTTCTTCAAATATCTGTTTCATTCAAGTATTGAAATCATCTGCCGCCAAGCATTCTATTTCTTCCTCTTTTTTTTTTTTTTTTGAGCAGTGTGGTTGGCTTTTTGAATGGCAGATGATAATAAACAGGGTAAGTGTCTATCTTTTCTTCTCCTAATGATTACCATTCCTGTGAAGCCCCATCGTGATGTTAAAGCGGCAATTTTGGCGAGTTTGTCCAAAGATTAGATTTGTTCCACTGTGCATAACGACCAATGTCAGTCTGTAGAGCTTACAGTGCCTATACTACGCTCCACGATAACTTGGCAAACTGTGGAGGCTGCAGCCCCCCGACCCAATAAAGGCATCAAAGCAATGCATGTGACAATACTCTGCCACGGAGGCCTTGTTACCGCCACAGCAACAGCGCCGTCTGCGACAAAAAAGTAGTTTAGGCTTCCTTTTCTTTTAAACTCGTGCAATTGCATCTCTATTGTCACAACAGGAAAGAAAGAAGAAGACATGTTTCCTTTCAACAATACTTAATTTGGATCAACCCTGTTCTGAGAACGACGTGGTTTTTGAACGATGTTTGAACGATTGCAGCCCTGTAATCGACCACTTTTGCTCAAAACTTCACCCTGGCATTAGCACCCGCCACAGATTGGCCAGTAAATTGAGCGTATGGTTGTATAATAAACTGTTCCCGAAGAGCTCGCTACTCTAGCGGACGGCAATGTTGCAGCGGTGGATGTTTATCCAAATTTGGTTGGTTTCACAGCAGACGACTCTTGGACAGCAGACCAGTTCCTCCGGGCCTTGCATCTGGCCCAGTGACACACACGCTCCCATGACTTGGTGACACGTGACTCGCTCTGGTGCTCTTATTGCATTGTGGGCGCCGTAGCCTCCACAGTTCACCAAATTATCGTGAAACTGAGTATATATAGAGTCTGCGATATAGCTTTGCAGGACAAGCTCGTCGCTGCTACTTACAAGCCATCACGAGTCAATATGTTCAAAGCAGTGGGAATAGCACTAATTCCTGCAAGGACGAGCCTATCATTGGTTGGCTGCAACCGTGTGACTATACTGCCGGTATATTTTTGCGGGTGTCATATTTTTGTATGTATCACTAAGGCAAAAGAGAAATAGCAAAGCCAAGAGACAATATAACCTAAAAAAATTATATGCTGCAAAGAAAAAAGGAAGGAAAACATGTTGGCATACCTTTTCTTTGAAGATCACTGTAGGGAGGATTAATTTCCATAGTATGGTGGGACCCCAGATTTTCTGCAAAATACAGACAAAACATACACATTAGACTCTGTTGCCATTGCACATAGAAACTGTCTGGGCAATTAATTCAGAGTGTCTAACACCTATCTGCACAGTAATACTCTCTTTCAAGATCTAACCCAAAATGATTTCCAACTATTTGCAGCTACTGCTCATTATTATCCATGCCCATCTAAAAAAATTCCTTGCAAGAAACTCCACCTTCGTCTAGCAAGTTCAGAGAACTCTGACACACCTTAGGGATGTCCCCTTTTGCTTCCGCCTTATCTTTGGAAAGTCAGCAAGAAGATAGTACATATAAGCATGGACTTTATCAGCCCTTCTTATCTCTTGCTCTGGGAGGAAGCAACAAAGGTCCATCACGTTTCCTTCCCCCATTTGTCCTGGCTGATGGTCTTTTGCTGATGAGCCATGCCTAACAAGACCAGATAAGAAGTACTCCCTCAGTCACAACCTCCCCTCCTCTTATTTTACTCTTACAAGCCGAGGCCAAGTAGTCCATTAGCTTAGATAACAGCAGTGGAGCCTCCACACACTTCTGCAACACAAATGATAAAGTGCTTCTTTTAAGGTGTGATAATGAGGGTAGAAAGTTTCCCCCCCCCTTTTTGTTTCAGTAAGGAACTACTTGTAGCCTATATCCAGTAGATTGCCAGAAATGTGGCCGGGATTGAGAGAACAGAATCAAACATTAATTTCGTTAGATTTAACAAGAAGCTGAACGTTCTCAGGGCAACCTCTTGGTCACGTTTATCCAGAGAGAGAGGAGTCACATACAGTAAATATAACTAATTACTAATCAATGATGTCTGTTTTCTTTTAAGCCTTGCAGAAAATATTAGATGACACTGATATAAGCCAATTTTGCACTAAGAATAGCAGAACACTCGACATTCCATCATAAAATTTGAGAAAACTTTCAGCAACATTTTTTTTGTGGAATTTCTGAGAAAGCAAAATGCCACATCAAATATGACAGCAAGAGCTTTTTGGAAACAATGTTATGTTATTGCGAGTGACCTTGTATAACGCATTGGTCGAAAGATCCATCAAAATGCAAGCATGTCTGGACGCTCGGTGAAAGCGTAGACAGCAGCTCAAAGAATGCAAGCTGCAGTATCCCAATTTGTCTTTGACGGTGATGTGAATGCTGGGACGTCTGACAAGCTCCCATTCAGTGTATGTATTGAGTGAGGTCTGCAACAAGCGTGAACAGACATTGCCACAATATATTTTTGTCTTCACACTGCTACATACACGACCGTTATAACACAGACATGACATTGGTACATTTTAGCATCTTAATAATAAAGTTAGAATCTCACACTTAACTATACTCTGTTTCATATTTAGCGTGCAACGTTGTCAAAGCTACTAATGCGAGCGCGTGGCTTCATCTATGGTTTTGTTTGCGCGAGTGCGCGTGCAAATGATCAACGAGATCAAGCCCCATACTCGTGCCAGTAGCTTTTACAGCGTTGCACGCTAAGTATGAAACAGAGTATAAATAGTGCCTAAATTTGGATGCAGTGGCGGATCCAAGGGGGGGGGGCGACGGGGGCGGCCGCGTCCCCCTCCCCCAAACAAAGTCGACCTCCCTCCCTCCCCCTTCTCGGAGGGCAATTTGACATGGGTGGACCCCTTCGCACAAGAAAGAATGGGAGAATAGTATCCTTAAAAATTTTCAGCCCCCCCCAAAACGGGGTTTTGGATCCGCCCCTGTAAATTTGATGGTGCAGATATGAACATTCCAGTGAAAAAGTTGTCTTAATGATTTCATTTGCACTAATAAAAAAAAACAAGAAAAAAAAAACGCTATCACATTTTTGTGCGGTGTGATCCAGAAGAAAGTGATAATCCTTTAGCCGGACCTCATGGGTTCCCAACATGTGAAAGTCGGAAGCATTGCAGCACATTTCCGTCTTACACAATAAGTATAGTTCTCTGCGAAGTTGTAACGCAGATGCATCTGTGAGGTCACACTGGCTAGTGTTGGCGCAAGAAAAACTCCAACAAATACTGTTTGGTCTTGTGCGCTGTTTTACCCTGTGAATTACGTAGCAAGCCAGAGTTTACACATTGTTTTCATGCTGAAGGGTGGCACTGCAAGTTCTCATAGCAGCGTAGAGCTTTGCATTCTCAATTTGCCGAACAAAAAGTATGAGAATAATCTGCATGACCTATATTCGGTGAGTTAACACTATTTCATGCTATGTATAGTTTGTTTGCTCTGTGAAGACAAGGCTTTAGAGCAAGCAGACAGCAACCACCTAAATTCACTTTTAAAGGCCAACGACCAGACTCAACATTCTGCAAGGCAGAAGATCCTCTTAACCATGGGGGAGGAGGAAAAAGGCAACAGTGGACAGTGTAGAAGGGGTGAAGGAGGAAGCGAGAGAAAAGTGGAAAGTGCGAACTGTTCGTCGGTCTTTAAGGGGGGACACTACCTTGAATTGCACCTTTTAAAAAAAGAAGCATATTCAGAACTGCAGAGTTTTGGCATGTATGGATAACAAGGAACACTCTCACAAAGTCTTGTCAATGTGCACTGACAAACAATGCCAAAAATAATTATTCTTTATATGTTCGTGAGGTGTGCTGCACTGCGTAGCACTCGTCATCCACAAGTGAAAATAGCTGAAAGCAATGTCAGTGTATCAGAAGAAGTTTGAGGAAGACATCCCCTACACTGCTGGAAAGAATTTCTGACATTTAAGACGCAAAAAGAAAATTCTAAAACGTCATCTTGAAACTTCAAGTGCATTTATCTCAGCTTCTCTTTTAGCAGCAAATCCTACCTTAATAAAACTATAGTTACAGTATGAAACTACCGAGAGACTTAATATTTGCAGATTATATGCCGAAACTTTATTGAGCCGGTTACTATGAACTTAGATTTTACAATTTCATGTTCCTTTATTATGAAAAATTGTAAGTTGCAAAACTTGGCAAATGTAAAAAAACCAAAAAAAAAACTTTTATAAATTTTTTTTCATTGAAAAATGCATATTTTCTTCAATTTCTTTTTATAGTAACCGGCAACAAGTATTCTAATATGCATTTCACCAGAAAAATATGTGGTGATCAACACCATTTCTCAACGATAGATTCATTGAGCAGATTTCATACAGAGCTACGTTTTGGGGTATAGTACCTCATAAAATTGGTTCACAGTGCTGAAACTTTGCATGCCCTCCTTCTATACGGCTACAAACACCACCCGCAAATTTCACGTCGATTGAGTGAGCAGTTCAAAAGTAAACATGCCCAGGTAGTGTCCCCCCTTAAGCGACAGGAGGTTGCTTGCCACCCCCGCCGGTTTTGTTTCGGTTTGAGAAATGTTGTTGAGTGTATGTAACAATGTTGCAGAAGCCCCTCCACAGTGGCAAAATAAGGTGCCATCACTTATTGCAAGCCGGATAAACATCTCTGCAAGAGGTTAGACTTATCTGAAAGAATGAAAACCTCCACAATTCATACGGTGTTCATATTCCCTCATACACATGCAGTAGCGTTAAAAATAAGAAAAATTCTTGAAGTAAAATGCCTAAAGACAGGGACAAAAGAGAACAGATGCTAACAGGACTCTGCGTCCTAGCTTTTCTCATGTTTTCTAGCGACCCTGTATTTAGGCGTTTTACTTCAAGAATGTACAACCAACTAGCCCAACTTGCGAATCTCGGAGAAAAGCACACCGGAGATAAGCTCACCGGAGAAAAGCTCACTGCAAAACCGGCAGATGCGGAGAAAAGCTCGCCGGCCACTGAGCGTATGCAGGAGAAAAGCTCACCAATTTTTCTTCTTTTTATATGGAGGCTGTTGGATCATGCGTAACATATATCAATTCATTTTGATTAAAACTCGTCAGCTTTGTAAAAAAGAAATGTCCTTTTTTGTATTATTTGTTAAGCTTATTGGGTATAGTGCTCCCAAATTAATAATTGTGGGTGTGTGTTTTCTGTTTACTCTCTAGGCAACGAAAGCCTAACTGCCTAAAGTTTGAAAACTTAATAATATCTGCCTAAAACCTAAAAATAAAAACTATAAATGCCGAAAATTCAAAAGTGCATGCACAACAACGCAGTGCACTGAAATTCTCTTTGAAGCTTTTGCTAACCTTTGAAAACAGGATAAAACTGTCAGTAGGATACCAAGGTTTCTTTCTCCCACGGACATACGTTTTCTAGTCGTTTGTGCTGGTGTTTCCACGGCGAGCCACCCATGACCTTTAGAGCTGCACTGTCACTGTTGTTACTCGTGACCCATATAAGAACTAGTCTTCTGTAAGGTAGTGAATTGGGCGAGTTGGTAAACGTTATACATTATGAAAACCACTCAAACGACAGCAATGGAGTGAAGACAGCAAAAACCACAGGACGAAGCTGTTCTCGCAACTAAAGTTTTGTTAGTGAAATTAACAGAAAGAAAGCAGCGTAGCCGACACTGATTACATCAACAAGCACCTACTTAACTATCAGGCACTACACAATCTTTGGAGCTGAAGCGGTTCACACACCGCTATTCATATTAGCTCTCAAAGAACAAACCCCTTTATCTGACAGAGCTACCCATGGCGCACTGTCAGCTGCCAATAAATTGTCTGTTTTACCGGTGTCCGATGTTCCAATTTTATACTTGCGGCGTCATTACCATACAGAATGGGTGATTACTAATTCCTGAGGAATTAGAAAATATGCCCAATGAACTTCAGGAATATTACAGAAGAACAGCACATATTTTTAATGAAGTGACGAATTCGAATTGTGTTAAAATGCTAAATGTAACGCAGAATCTGCTAAGCTAAAAAAAAAAATAAAAAAAATCGGTGAGCTTTTTTGCATCCGCTCAAAGGCCGGTGAGCTTTTCTCTGCTGCCCCCAACTAAGAAGCCAAAACTAGCCTTCAGATCAAAGAGGTCAGGTCAGGGTTGACACCGAATAGACCATCTTGAACTGGTCTATATTACCATTGACAAGTTGGTCATACGTTCAACCAATCTTCATCCAAGAAGTGGGTGCGTGCCATTCTGAGCAGGTCTGACGACTGTGGTACAAGGCACCCATTAAACTGCAGATCGATTTTATGGCCGCGTGTGACGATTTCTGCAACTAACTGAAAGAACCCTACCGTAGTGAAAGAACCATCGACACACGTGCTTTCGTTCCCAAGCAGCGAAAAACAAAATACACCCCGGCGAGAGCTCTAGCGAAGTCTAGGGTTCGCTCCGATCAATGAAACACTCGGTTTTTCGGCAAAGCGACGACACGGCACACAAAGACGAAGCGCAGAAGAAGAAGAAGTCGGAGAGGGAGTGGGGGCTGTGGGAGAGGAAGCGGCGGCCGGTGGCATTTATTTTAAACACACGTGGCCCAATCTCGCCGGTCGAATTTAGCAACAGCGTGACCTTGAATGGCGGCACGTTATTGGCCCGCTAGCGCCGGCGGCGCAGCTTCGCCGCTGCGCATGCGCGCCGGGCCAATCACGAGGGGATACACGAAGCCCACCAGCACTCGTTAAAAGTCGTATTGCGCCGCCTAAATATAGCCGCTGCCTGGAACGGCGTGCATACACACACACAGACACGGCGCGCGGCAACTCTCCGAGGCAGCGGGCACAGAACAGCAGCAGCAGCAGCAGCTTCCCCCGTGGTCTCGCGCAGGCGCACAAGCACGTGCCATCGATCGCTATCGCGAGCGCCTCCCGAGGAACGCGGGAGCGTCAGCCACCCACGCGTTCGCGGGACGCGGCCTTGTGTAACGTGACTGACGTAGTGACTGACGCCGTTCTCCATATCTTGTAACTCTTTTAGCACGCGTAGGAAGAACAACTTGCTAGCACCTCACACCAACTCGAGCAAAAAAGAAAAATGCGCCAGGTTTTGCGCATAGTTTAT
>JAZHYW010035272.1:0-25636 GCA_037355805.1 Ixodes ricinus | reverse complement strand
CTCGACAGTACATCATACAAAAGACAGCGTGCGGACACTGTTTGAGGCGTGTTTCTACCTTGTGTGGCGGTCCTGCCACACGGGTCATATGGTTATGATTCCGTGTTTTCGGTAAATACCGATAAACCCTGAAAATTATCCCCCGAGCTGGTTATATAAAAATCGGAGAACAGCGAGAAACCCCGAATCGGGGCTTGTCCTTGATTGAGAAAACTGCTTCGCGGTAGGAAAATGTCTACCTACAGCTTTATTTTGTCTTGAGTCGGTACACAACCCGCACGAAACTGTCCACGAGGTGCCACTTCTCTCTTTGGTACTCCGCATCTCGTAGGTATACGTACTCTTCTTTATCGGTTTTGGAACGTTTTGTAAGTATTCGGGTCAAGCATACGCCCCTGGTTTTTGAAGAATTCTATGCCCGTCTCCTGTTTTCTTCGGCATCAACCCAAATAGACGTTCTTTTTTTTTTTTTGCGGACATAGACACCGAAAAACGCCGAATCTTCGCTGAAAAATACAGCCCCAAAAACAACGAACACAGCATTCGGGTCACGCGAATGTTCAGTGGATGTTGTGTTATAAACACCGATAAACATCTATATTTTTGTCCGATGCTGAAAATGGACATCAACAAAACACCGAATTTGTGCAAAAATAAAACCAGAAACACACCCTCCTCCCTCTCCCCGGGCCCGCATTCGTACAAAAATTAACCCTGAAAACACGGAACCCTAGTCATGGTCGTACAAGCATCGTCTGGAGATATGCTCGAAGCATACACACGTATGAAGCAAACATGCCTGGAGCATGCTTAAGGCTTCCAGGATTATGTTCGCTTAAATGTGCAGGTTGCTCTGTAATGACGGAAGCCTGGAAGAAACTCCACATGAAAGAAGGAGAATAAGTTAATAATGCAATTAATGCAAAGGTGCGAGTGAGCTGGGAAAGATTGACGAAAATAAACACCGAGAAGGAGAACAAGAGAGGCAAAGGACAAGCACAAATCTCCAATTCGAGATTTCTGTTTGTTCTTTGTCTCCCCTTGTTCCCCTTTCTCCAGGGATTACTGTCGTCAAGGAGAATAAACCGCCTTAAATTTCTCTATATCTGTCGCCAATGACGAGCTTGGAGTTGAGGAAGATAATTATATAACTTTTGTTTTTGCCCCAGGTCATCCTAGGTACACACATAGCTAAATAATAAAGCCATATAAATATAAAACTGGTACATTAAAGTTTTCCTTCTTTTCTTGTACAATAATCGATTGGAACAGCCTACCACCTGACGCTGTAAATGCTACCACATGATCAAATCTTTTGGGTTTTTTATTGTCGCGGCAAGTGCACCCTGCATGACAGTGTTTCGATGTACCACTCATGTTACGATCTCGCAAGAGAATGACAATATCAATCAAGAAAGAAAGAAGAAAGAAAGTAAAGCCTGTCCCCAGATAATTTTGCCGGCATTTCTGCATCGAACACCTTGTCTTTTGCGGCTGCGGCTTTAAGCTCGGCCCATATTGTTATCCGCCACGCTGTTCCTAAACTCCCAAAAGAGAAAAATAAAATAAAAAAATAAGTAAGAGGCTGACTATGCTCCGACCTTTTCCATTCTTTCGAACAAGAAGCTGCCGCGGCGGCGAAAAGAAGTTTCGTCCGAGTCACTCAAAAAGACCCCGGCAACAATGTGAGACGGGCTTTCATTAGTCGGGGTTCCGGCGTCCTCGAAACAAAGAAAGGATCCGTCGTCCATTCTGCGACCGCCGCCGCCCCGCTTCTCGCCCCCACACAGCGCCGCTGAGAAAAAGCTCGACCGTATTAACAATGCCACAAAGCAGACGAGGCCTTCCTCCAAAATGGCGTCGCTAGTCTGTCCACGAAGCGTCGCGTATGCGGATTGCAAGTCGTCTGCTCTTTGCAGGGGTTGTGGCGACATCATAAAGACGCCGAGTTCTGATTGGCTCTGATTGGAAGGATAGTGAGCAGGCCTCAAAGCAAGCTGCCTTTGAGGTCAACCCACCGCCCTTTTCGAATCAGAGCCAATCATAGCTCGGCGTCTTTATGACGTCACCATAACGCCTGCAAAAGAAGCAGACGAACTTGCGTTCCACATAGCAGGCGTCAGCGTCGCCGCCAGTGCGTCTCGCAGCGTCTAACTACGAGTGCGACGCTGTGGCACGCGGCGACGTCAAGACGGATCGCGCCTGCCGGCCGTTTAACGGCGTCTCTTGTGGAGTTGCAGCGTGTTTGCCGCTTGCGGCGGACCGGAGATCCACAAACGATGACGTCATAAGCGGGCCTTGTCTTTTGTGTGGTATTGACCGTGTGCGCACTTTCTGCGGACGCCATTAGGAAGGGCGGGTAATTAGTTAAGGGGTAGAAATCAGGGTCTCGCGAGCAGGACGCGCCGCTTTGGAGACTCGAAACGTGCCGAGCGAGTCGGTTTATTGTGTAGCCGCGTGAAGTTGGACAACGCAGCGTGTGTAGGCGCTTCCTTGGCGAGTTTGTGAACGCGTTGTAGAGGACGCGAGTAATATGGGCGTCGGAATGGCTAACGCGCGCCTGGGGAAGCGACGGGACGATTCTTCGTTGGTTCCTCCGCCGTGGTCACTCTAATCTTCCGACAGCTTAAGAAACGGAGGACGTGGCGAGTTCTGAGTAGCTCCTCCGCAGTGGCGATAGGAGTGTAGCATTGTCTACAATAGTAACTCATTTACAGCTATATAAGTAGCCTATGTAGTTGCCGTTGCGAAATTCGAGACAGGTGATTACCATTGCCGCTTCAGGCGTCGCGCGTTGATTATCTCAATTAGAATAGCGTTTTACTTATGCAGTAAAAGCCACCATTCTGGTTAAACGATAAACAAGCACGAACGTATTGAAGCTCGTAAAATGAGCATAAAGCGAACCCTGTGTCCTACGCTTCACCAAAAGACTTATTCAGCACCACCTAAAGGACAAGACCGGAACATTACGTCATCGTCCGTGGATCCCTCAACTTTGCTTAACTTCATGAGGAGTACGCGGAAAAGAGGCAGACGCGCGCGCGTCTTGGCGTCGCCGCGCGGTCGCATTCAGCTCGTGGTGAGCTTATCATGGCGTCGAATTCCACAGGTCGTTTTGGAGTGCTCCGGGATCAATAGACCAGATCCTAGATGGAGCACGCGCTATCCGAACGGGTCGTTCTGCCTCCGGACTCCATAGCAAAACATGACAACTCCCCCCGGATCAGCGGATGCCTCCCCGTCATATAGGTTTCCGCCGACTGTGACATCAGGTCACAGCCGGCGGGAACGCCCCCAGGGTGACCAAAAGAGCGGTTTGCGCCAAATCAGCTATTGTCCACTAGCGTGTTTCGGTTTTGCTCGTTTTTGGTCATCGTTGAGGGCGTGAACCTCCAAACCGGAAGTCTCCCCGGCTCCAGCTCTGGTGCCGTCATGGCGGCTCCAGAAGCTTCCTCCCTCCGTGTCTTTAGGCCTGTTTCTCTTGGCGTATGGGGGCGACATGTGTCCACGAGACGCGACAACAAAAGGGCTGCCTCCGCTAGAATCCTCGAAATGTAACCAATTCAGGTCGACGTAAAGCGGTGTCCTAGCGTTCCATGGTTCATGCACGATCCACGGGCGTATATATACTAGCGTCTCTCAGCGTCGCTCAGCGTCTCCTCACTGCGCTAACAGAACGTTTGAAAGGACGCAACGCGAGGCACGTACAGCGGTAACGCGACCTAAAAATACCCGATTTTGCTCACCGGGGGCGTTGCTCTAAACTCAAAAGCTACAAGTCTATAGATCACTGATAAAACGAGAACGGCAGTGCTTGTCATTTCCACGCTCGCGAACTTCGCCACGTACTCCACACCTTCCGCTGTGCATTGGCTGTGGGTGCGCACTGCCATAGAATCCTATATACAGACAAAGCTCTGGCAGATCGCCGCAAGAAGCGGCCGCCGAAATGGACAAGGTGGAGCGGCAGACAACGGATCAGAGGAGAGCCACGTGACTGGCGCCGCGCTGCGGCGAGACGCCGAAACGCTCTTCTCCGAGCGGATAAGGTGGTTCGGGTCCTCGCCGCTGCGAAAACTGCGCGCTGACCTCCAGGTTCCCCATAGATTTAATAAAGTCATTGGGTTTTAGAGACAGTGAAGGAAAAGTGGATTACAAGACAGTAGAGATTACCAAGCAGAGATTAAGTGAATGGTGGCAGAAAGCACAGAAAACTAGGTATTTTCTTATTAACTGATGGCAAGGGGTTTTATAGCCTCACTTTCTGTTCAGTGTGGAGTTTATATAGTTTTCACATTTAAATATTCTAAGCTTAAATGGTAAGACATAATTGGCTAGGTGGCGTAAGCTACCGCCCGATCCAAAGGGCTCAGCCGTATTCATCCATCCATCCATCCCAGGTTCCCCGAGAAACGGATCTTTGATGCTCTGTGCTACCGGATCCTCGCGCTCCAAATCTGCGACCGCGGGCACTCTATGTCTCCGTCGTCGAACTGCCAGGCTTTGGGAGTATAGAGGAGGCTATGGTATATGTAAATGTCGCGTTGGAGGCTCGACAGCTAAAACTATAGTGTCTCATCCTGTCAGTGGAAATATAGTAATCACGTTAGAAAAGGAAAGAAGCGGTATTAATTGGCTTAGGTGGTATTGCCTCAGTGCAAGATAGAGTGACACATTCTGTAGCCATCAAACTTTGTATATGAACGCGCGCCAATATGCCCTCATCTAGCATTCCGGTTTGGCGCTAATGCGTTTTCAATCGCTGGCGCACACAAAGGTGGAGCTAATTAGAGTTGGAAGCTCCAGAGCCGCCGACGAGGCCAATATAGTGCGGGCGACATCAAGTTGCCGAGAGAACCCGCCTTCTTCTTTTATGACGCATGTACCGCACACAGGTTGGGTTCGCTTATACGACCTCGCAGCTGTTTACCGTCCCGCAAAATAAATAATGAACATATCGAAACTTGGGAACCCGCGTGCAACACCGCGTGATAGGATTAATTGGACCTCCATCTCCTCTTTATTGCGTTCGCGGGAAAAACTCCCGGTTTGTTTGTTTTTCTAAGCGAGACAAACCAGGTACATCCTCATTAGTTGTATGCGATTAGCCCCACTGCCGATTTATTAATATTGCAATGTCTTACTCGGCGCTTCTTTTCGCTACATTGCCGATTCTTTTATTCATATTCATTATTATTATTATTGTTTACTCGGCGCTCTCTTTCGCTGTTATTTCGGGGGAAACTTTGCGAGATGACGCATAATTTGGGGGATTTATAGAGACGCGCGAACGGGCAACTAAGTTTCACGCGGTGCAGCAAATTAATGTATGAATAATTAATTTATTATTACTCGAATCTATATCGATCGAACGCTCCTATTCAGAGTTGCATTTCACGAGAAAAGTCTATCCACCACTAACCTTCAGTTTCAGCTTCCTTATCCTCGCTTTTTGCCTCGTCGTCCCTTCCAATAGGCTCACCGACATCTTCAGAAACGGAGAGGCGGGGCAAGCCCCGTGCATCTAATTATCGCTCGACAACCAATCAGGTTGCGGCTTTTAGCCGTTCAGACCGCCAGGAGAGCGAATCGCGCTAATCAAGAAACGAGAACGGTCATAAACCACGCCCTGGATTTTGCTAAGCTTGCAGCGCGAGTATATAAAAAAATATATATATATATATATATATATATATATATATATAGATTCGCGGCATCGCTTCCACGTCGCATGGCTGAAGAAGTTTCTCAACCCCTTTTGGCGTCGTCTTTCAACAAAACTCTCTTTTACCACACGCGCCAATAAAGAAAAAGAAGAACAACCACAAATTAATAAACGTACTACAAAAGGCGGCGCGAGCGTAGCTCATTGCAGCATCAAACTTTGCCCGTAAACAGAGTGCCCGTCTAAGTACCCTGTTAGTCCGTAGGGAAGATATGGGGGCGCACGTATTAAAGAAGCTGCCTAACGTTACCACGGGCGCTGCCCTTCTTGTATATACGTATATAAAAGCTCGGAGCATTCCATCGCTTGAGTAGCCCCCCCCCCCCCGCCCCCCTTTCCACTATGTCCTAGTTTTACTTTTTTATTTTTTTATAAATTACTGTCTTGCCAAGGTTCTCGAACAAGAAGAAAAGAAGAGGAGCCACAAAGGCGCACTACAGCGGCAGGCCACATTGGCCGTAAAACCGCCGACCCCCCAGTGAGAAATGCTCCTTCAAGACGGCAATAGGGAGACCTCCAATGTATATAATATATATATAAAATATATAATATATATAATTATGTAGAGAAAAAAGAGGGACAAAGCGGTAAAAAAAGTTTAGGATGAAAATCAAACGCAGTATACAAAATGTGTATCTATGTCTGTAGTATATATAAAACCTCCGCGCCACCGAGGGCCTCAAAGGCGCTCGACACAAGCCTGCGAAAAAGAACCCAGGGTTATATGTGAGGAAAGTAAAGAGATGAAAAAGGCAGTGAAAATATATTGAGGCGGGTGAATATATATCTTTGTCAGCTCCAACGGGTTCTAGGATTGGCCGTGAACAAGCTAAGGACGCGGGCCTTTGAAGTTTTGGGGTCCTTTTTTTTTTCTTTTAGGTCTTTAAGGACTCGAAGTTTATATACGTATTTTGTTTCTGATCTCAGCGACAACCAGCGAAAGATCATCATTCAGGATTGTTGACCTGGCTATAAAAAAAGCGTGTAAAAAGAATAGAGTTTTTTGTTTGTTTTTTCCGATGTCAATATCTTTGTGAAGGTCGAAAAAAAAGTTTTTTGTTCGGGTCTTTCGTTTGCAGGCTTTTGGTTTCATGATTTCCCTGACTCGCATACTGTGCTGGTCGATCTATCTATTCAACCGATCTTTCCGCTTCGCGCTCGGAGCAAAATTTTTCATCTTCCCTGGCTGCTCTTGAAGTGCGCGTCGCCGCCACGCGGCGCCCCGAGCGAGAAGGTTACAAAGCGTTCCTCATTTTAATAGTGTCGGTATGTGGCTGTCACTTACTGAACGCGGTGTTTTGAGCGCGTTGTTCACTCAAGCGTGCTCAGAACAAGCTCCCAAGGCCCGTTCACACACGTACGTTTGCTTACGACCGAGTCCTTGTGACCTCTTCCGGCGAAAGAACACACTGGCACGCTGGCGCCATCTATGAGGTGACCCTGAAACTGTATCTCACTAGAGTGAAGGTCTTGGCCGTATTTGCGAAATCAAATGTACGTACTGTCTATGAGAAAGTCATCGCTTATAACAGTGTCAAACGTTTTCGAAGCCAAAAAAATAAAAATAAAAGTAAGAATGATACGCGATAAAAAACAAAAACAGAAATTATACGAAAATGCCAACTGTTCCTCGGCCACCCGATAGATGGCGCCAACGTGTTCTCTTGTTGTAACAGCTCCCAAGAGGTTTTAATGCACTCTGTCGTAAGCAGGCCACACGTGTGTGAACCAGCCGTCATACGTAGCTTCTCCCACACACGATAACACAATGTTTTTTTCTTGCTTGTTTTTATTTCTTCTTCTTTACATAGCTAATTGTTACGCAGTTACCGCAACCACCAAGCGTAACCAGGCCGGCAGCGTACCGCATAAAGAACGTTTAAGCCATCCGTCATATCAGGGAGTCCTTGTTACGGTCCGATAACGACACCTCTTAACACTACGACGCATGTGCAAAGGCGCCAGTGGTACAGTACCACTAGCACAATTATCAACACGGAGCGTCTGCTTTGTCGCAAACACTTGGGAGAATCGATCGCTGCAATCTACGGTGGAGCCTGGAACTAGGCTGGGCATTTGATCGATTAACCTTCCGATTAATCGATTAAGGCTTTAATCGCGATCAAATTTTTTAACCGGTTAATCGGTTTTTTAATCGGTACTCAAAAAGAAGTCAACTGGACGCACGCATGGCTCTATCCTGGACGACCTGCCCGAACTAGGGGTGACTCATGCCCCCCCCCCTCCCCCTTAAGGAAAACGCTGCGTGGCGTGCATCCGGTCGTTCTGTCCTGAGCGGTTTTCTGTTCCCAGCCAGGTGCTATGAGTATGAGCAAGGTTCAATTCTCGCGCTCGCGAAGCGTCACGTGTTCGAGGATATACATTACAGTTCTACCGAGGCCAGACGAACAAGCCGGGCCCGCAATTGATCCCTTTACGACCGCGAAACTTCACGTGTTGAGGATCTATTACACATCCTGCCCAGGCAAGACAAACAAGCAGAAAAACAAGCTGGGAAGCTAACAACGCCATGGTTACTTGTTCCAGTATTCGGCCCGTACAAATGGACGAGTTCACGAGTATGAAAGGCAATCTCGCTGGAAAGTTGGGGTTTAAAGTAAACTCCAGCGGTGAAGCTTTTAACTCGAAGGAAGTCCACTGCATCATCTGCAAAAAGCCGTTTTCATACAGTGGAAGCGTACGTTCGCTTCAGTATCACCTACGAGCGAAGCACCCATGTACGCCGCTGCAGCAAGGACCATCCGCCAAAACGCAGACAACAATCAACGCCTTCTCGTCGAGGCCCCTTTCTCTGAAAAAAGAAGAAAGCATCGCCCAAGCCCTGACTTCTTGTCTTCCTGTCGGAGAATGTGGACAAACTTCTTTGTCTTCGGAGCTGGAGCAAAAATATGTGAGTCTTTGAATCGTTGAACTATATGTATCCTCAATTGTAAATGTCCTTTGCGCCGTGTAACAGAGAGTAAAATAAGTCTTCAAAGGCAAGACGAGTTGTTGCATTCTTTTTAATATATTATTTATAAAAATCAACGCAACCGATTAATCGATTAATTAATCGATTAAAGGGTGGCGATTAATCGGGTTAAAATTTTTAATCGACGCCGATCTCTACAAATAACAAAGCTGAAAATACCTAAAAACAAAAGGGGGTAAAAGAAGTTTCGCTTTCCACTGAACATGGCGAAACGTCATTCTCCATCCCCCAACGCAGCGCTGTCTCTCTATTGGTCAAAACTTATTTGCAGTCGGCGTCATTCGCCGCGCTATCTATGATTGGCTCTCCCGATTGCTTTGCGGGAAAGTATACTTTGCAGATTTCTCAGAGTGTAATCTATAAAGGAAAAATATTCCTCCACAAATAATTCAAATGCAAAAAAAAAAAACGCTACCAATCATGTGCACTGTAGAAAACAAAAGAAAAAGACACGTTTTCTTGTTTTCTTTTTATATAGAATTAAACACAATTATATTTTTGAAATTCGAAACCTTCCGGTACTACAAGAGTACACAACATTTCCCTATTCGAAATCAATTGAATAGATTACCTGTCGCTATACTATCTGCGACGCGAACGAGAACCGCACCGCTTGTCGCGACCCTGCCGCTTATTTTTTATCAATACCGCTGCTATTGTTATCATTTCACCATCTCCGATATGCAAAAGACTGCGTCCTTTTCATTTTTGTTCTCTCTTTCTTCTTGTTTAGGCAAGCGTCCACGTAAACGAAGACACGAAACAGCATTTTCGGGGTCTTTAGAAGGGCGGCGTCGTTGCGAAGCGCAGGGCTTTCGTGGGATTACAGAAGGAATCCATTTCGATCTTATACGAGGAACCCCGATGGCAGAGCGTTGGGCGCGCGCATTGAATGATACCGTATGTTGTTGTTGCAGTTGTTGTTGAGTTGTTATCGCGGGGACAGACGGTAGGTTTTCTCCAAACAGTCGAAAATTGTTTTGGTTTGGGATGTCGCTCTTTTCTTCCGAAGGGGTTCCCCGATTGTCACAGTGCGCCGCTTTGTATGGGCTACGCAAGCGTGCTTCGGAGATGCATTGAGATGCATGTGTTGTAGATGAGTATTGTCGGTATGAAAGAGAGCGACGTTTGGTTCTTGCTCAGAATTAGAACTCATTATGTATACTCTCAAAAAAAAAGGCCAGTACGTCTACTTTCCCGCACAACACTCGGAGAGCCAATCACCGCAACTTACGGAGGCAGCTCAGCGAATGACGATGCCGAAACATATGTTTAGACAAAAAAAAACGCAGTCTGAGTTGTGACAATAAGCAATGCAGAAGGTCACGCTTGCATTGCTTAGTGTCACAACTCAGACTCCGTTTTTTGGTCTAAACATATGTTTCGGCATCGTTATTCGCTGAGCTGCCTCCGTAAATTGCGGTGATTGGTTCTCCGAGAGTTGTGCGGAAAGTAGACCCACGGGCTTTTTTTAAAGTGTTGTCCTTTGAAATTTTGATGCGATGTTTTCAGCACGTTCGGGCACCTCTGTTGTAAATTGTAGCGCGATACGTTACCAAGCCGATTTATGCGAAAACTTTAAAAGCTTCCCCAGAATTCGCAAGCACGTGCTAGTTGAGTTGGCAAAGCTGTGCACCAAGGACGATAACAATTACTCGAAGGTAATTGCCCTGACACCACCTAGGTTAGGCACTTCCTAACCGAACGAATTACCCTCGACAAATTACTCTTGTTCGCGTTCGCACTTCTCGGGCACCTAAGGGAACGAAGTCACGGAGAGAACATTCTTCGTCGTATTCTTTCTGTCCGCTCCAGCCTCGCTCTTGCCGTTCTTTTTATCGATCTCGGCGTCATGCAGCTCCGGGGTTTTACCAGAGGCAAATTGCGGGCGGCCTGTTTCCTCGAGGGACCTAAGGCGCTGAAAAGGCAAAAAAAAAAAAAAATATATATATATATAATATATTCAGTATAACATGTATACACAAATGACCTCTTCTGTCCACAAACTTTCTTCAGCCGGGTTGTTTCTAGAACAGTGACTCCGTGGGGAGTGGGCAGAAATATCGTCCACAGTCGCTGGCCGATTCCCCTGAGTGCCGCACTGAAAAAAACCAAACCCTGCCGACCATGTTTCGTTCCTGGTGAGAAGTGATTTTCAGATCGTACGAGACACTTCTGTCAGGTTTCTTGGGAAGTGAGTTGTGATTTACTAAATGTGCAAGCGCTCTGTCAGACTTTTATTATCGAAAGTGAGTTATTATTGACTAAACATATGACCGGTTTGCCATATGTTTTTTTTTTTTAAGCAGATTGGTAGAAATTATGTTTAAATCGGATGAGCTTCTTTAAAAGCATGTCATTGTTTGCTGCATGTGCAAGGAGTCTGCCAGATTTCTGCAAAATCAAGTCATTATTAGCTGAATGTGTGACCGTGGTCTACCAGGGATTTATTTTTTTAAGGGAGAGTTCTGATGGGATGAATGTGTGACCAGTTTATAACATTTCTTCAAATTTTCATTAGCTAAATATGTGACCAGTCTGCAAGATTACTTGTAAAAAGTAAGTTATGATTGGCTGAGTGTAACCAGTTTAGCAAGTTTCTCCAAAGGCGAGTTGTGGTTGGCTAAATATGTGACCAGTCTGCCAGCTCTTTTCAAAATAGAATCATTTTTGGCACAGTGTTTGACCAGTCTGTCAGATTTATTTTTCAAAAGTGTTACTATTGGCTCGATGTGTAATCAGTCTGCTGTTACCTTGCATGGCGGCCATCGATTTGCTTAAAATGTTGACCAGTCTGCTATATTTCCTCCAGAGTCAAATTTGATCCGACTGAACATTTCACTGGTCTAGCCACACTTCTTCCCTGGCAAGCCGTGATTGGCTGAACGCATTACCCATGTCTTCTTTTCAGACAAACATTTATTGCGTAAACGTATTACCCATATGCCTTTTTTTAAAGTTAAGGTGTGATTGGCTAAGCGCATGGCATACTCTTATACTTGTTGAAAAGCGAGCCGTAAATGCTCGAGTAAATACGACAATTACTGACAGTTTAAAAAAAAAGAACATAGGGCGTGCCTTTTTTTCCACACGTCCTAATTAATGATTAGTTATTTGGCATTCTTATCAGCCAATTAGACAACCTCATTGGCTAAGGAATGGTAATAGACGTTCGCGACGCGCCACGCCATTCGTTTCTTCAAGTGTTCGCGACTAGGAAAGCGCCGTAATTTATGGCCAAATTATTGCGTTAATAAAGAATCATAACTTTTTAGTTCACAATATTTTTTATTAAAACAAATACGGCAAATTATATATACGTAAAACAAATTCTTCAACGCAAGCATTGAATTTGACGAGGTGTTATGCTCATTTCCTATCCAAAATTGCACATTGCAGTTTTGGATTAAGGGAGTTTTTTAGGTCATGTAATGTACCAAGATTTAAGTGTGTATACGTTATATGTTGAAACACGACGTACGTTCTAATAAAAAAAATTAAAAATCCGCTTGTATTTTTAATGGTGGTCTCAGGGTTTGGTTTATGGGGTCATATATGATATAAACATGAGAACGCAAAAAAGCAATATTAGAAAAAAAATCTAAATTTTGTTTTTACGTTTTTGCTGGCGCAGTCATTCCCTTTAACTTCGGGTAGGCTCTCTTTATTTAAAGATGAAAATATCAAACAACGGAGAGCGAAAAAAAAAAAGAACGAAAATACGGAGCACCGGAAGGTCACGTGCACAGTTCAAAGTTGTTTTGCTAGCTCCGAAAGGAGCAGCCGCGCCGGCGTCGCAATATTTTCATGAATTTTGTTCAGTGCGGCTTCGACGGCAAATACCGCACACTGGCTACACACACACACACACAAAAAAAAGGCAAAGTTCGAGTATAACCCGCGGGCGCGTGGTTTACTCCGAAAACAAGAGACACATAAGAAGCAACATGCCTCAAAGAAACCTTGAAAATATCACAACTCGCAAGGTTATTATGTTGATTGCTCCTAGTAAAAAAATAAAAAAAAAGAAACATCGAGTAATAAAAAAAAATGTTAGAGGTGGGCGCCGAAACGTAGCCCACAACCAACACAGTGACGGTGAGGAAACAAGACGCCATACCGGCGTTTCGTAAATTAGAAACGGCACAAACTCTGAATTGGGTGCGCGGAAATCCCAATTCAAGAGTCAAGACACGACCGCATGCAGGCCGATAAAACCTAGAAGACAAGGCATGAGCGGGAGGAACCTTCCCCTAAGCTCCTCACCGACTCTAGGTACAACTAGCGCGTTCATTACAAGCACAGAGTTATTATAATGTACTCTAGAGGTTCAACTGGCGCTAGTGTATATGCGACTTCCGTGACGCAAATTGAAGCAGACAGCAATGCAGTCTACATTTCCAGTCTCCCTGTGTATTCCTATAGGAAAACGCGCGTGCATTTTGTCTCTTCGCCGGAAAATAACACGGGACACTTTGGTTATTTTGGTAGTACCGAATAGTATGCACCTTTATTTCACATTGTAAAAGTGTAATTGCTTTAGTTAGCGCATTTTTCTTCATCACTGAACGACGTTCAACTTCGTTACATTTCAGTCCCAAAGATGGGTTCTGCAGCAGGTGTGTAAAAACAAGCAACAATTCAAAGCAAACTAACAATTGAAAGGAATGTAGAGTGTGTTCAAGGTTCGCCAGCATTCCGGTGACGCTTAGTATATTGCTAATATGCCAGTCCTGTGACATATATGAAAATGACCCGGTACCGTGCATCTTTATGAGAGGCTAAAAACATTCAAAACGTAGAGAATGAAGTCCGTGGGCTACGAAAGGTGTCTCTTTGTATTGTTTTCTCTGCCTGGCAGCTTTCATCGGGCACTTGTTCTCAAAGATTTCGAGCGTGCGGGTGATGTTTTGAACGTAGAATTCAAGCATCTTCGTACAGAGCAGAAAGAATAAAGCAGTACATGCCTGTATAAAATCGGAATCTCTTACGTGAACTTCAATTTATTTTGATCGTACATGCACGGCTAGTTCCTGATCCAGTGTTACTGCGCAGTGCTTGCCGTCTCTCTTGGTTTTCCAGATGTCCTTCGTTCGTTTGGCACGTATATCCCCCATGGTGGAAAGCGCCGACGCCGTGTTCGCGCTAACAGTGCCTGACAGTGCACAAAAATACATGTACGAAGCCGTGTTAGCACCGTTTTTAATGCGATGAATTTGAAAGAAAAACGCCGTAACTGACCAATTATTTCGTCTGCCTGACTGAGAAATGTTTCAAGCTACATAGTATACGTACGAATTGTTCGGGATATTTGCTTTTATGATCGAGCGCAGGGAGAAAATGCACTCACTTTTTTCCCATAGAAATACATTACCGGAAGTCAATTTTAGACCGGTTGCTGTCTGCTTCAATTGACGTCAGTACACTAGCGCCAGTTGAACCTCTAGCGTACATTATAATAACTCTATGGTTACACACACGTCTGGTGGATGGCAGTGACTTGGTTTCCGAGTATGTGGGGACGTTTAGATCGCAGATGTGTATTTGTTTTGTGCTTTTTTTATTATGCCTTTAATATATTTTAGGTAAAAGGAGTAATGTTACATTTATGCTGCAAAACTCGGGCACGTAAATTGTGTATACCTCTAATTTACAAAACACATTTGACACAAAAAAAAAAAGAAGAAGACGCTATTCCAGTGCGGTTAAGTAATCGGGAGATTATATTCGGTAACATTTGGACGTGCACGCTCATTTGCGGAATATTTATGATCGCGAACCGGCGGAAACTGCCAGACTTCGTCATCCTGACGGAACGGCCGGTACACCCGTGAACAACGAACCCAGATATATATATGCATGCTGCTGCACGACCTCTTTATTGCAGCTTATTCGTCCAAAGCAAAACAAGACGAGCGAAGTGTAACAATGGGAAGCAAGCGTTCAGTTTGTTTCTTTGTTTGTTTTTTTGTGATGCCCGGGGACCCCATTTAATGCGCTTCAATAAACTACACCGAGGATGCCCATTAAAAACGCAGTTTTTCGCAATGCCGCGTTTAGTGCCGAGGACGCGAACCGGTTCCATGCAGTTCTTCGCCGCTAGTTTCTGTCGGCCATAAAACGTCCGTCACTGCACCCGCGCGGAGAAAAGCATGTCCCTCGTTCTCATGCAATAGATAGTTTTAGAAAAATTGACAGCGACCTCTATCTCCAAAGTTACGTATTGCATGAAATTGAGGAGCGATCGTTTAAATTTGTTTGAGAGACATTAAACAGTCATGTTTTCTTGTTTGTTGTGGTTGTTTTTTCTTTGGGGACAGGAGGTCACGCGACGTCAGTTTTCGCTCTAAATTTAGCGGAAAACTCAATTGGTGTAATGGGTCACCTGACGTGCAGGTCACGCGGCATCAATTTTTCCGCTAAATTTAGCGGAGAAACTGAATTGATGCGTAGGTATCGTGACGTCGGGTCACGTGACGTCAATTTCACCGCCAAATTTAGCGGCGAAATTTGAATTGTGTGCAGGTCACGTGACGTCAATTTCGCCGTTAATTTTAGAGGGAAATGCACCGACGGATGGACAAAATTATGGAATTCGAGGGGGGGGGGCTCCGATCAGACTTGTACGTAACGTGCCACAAGTAACTCATCAGTTGAAATCAATACGAACATTCACGCGCTAGAAAATGTTCCAAACAAAGCACCTGCGGTTCGTCTGCAATCGGTACGACAGACGGTCTTATTCGATAACGGAACTCTACCAGCAATCAGGCTTGCCGTACCTTGCTATACGAAGGAAAGCTAACAGGTTACAAATGTATTTCCAGCTTTTCAACGGCATGGATGGTCTAGATATTACCGACTACGTTACAACTAACACAAGTCATCTAACTAGGGCAGAAACACGATAAAACAATGGGATAGCCTTTCTGCCAGGAAGATACGTGTAAGAACAGTTTTTTTTTTTTTCACGGACAGGCACCGAGTGCAACAAACCCCCTCGAGAGCTCGTTGATCTAGACTCCTTTGAAACGTACTCTGTCAGCGAGCTGTCACTTTTATTCAATGGCATGTGCAACATATAAATAACAACTGATCCCCCCCCTCCCCCTGTGTTCATCTCGCTATGCCACGAAGCGCTCATTTATTCCACTGCTTTATTTGATTTTAATGTTCATGTTACACGTGCGTTATCTCATGCTACTGATGACTGATCCCGCGCTGTTCAATTTATGATGCTTTTGTTCTTTTGGCTCTACTGCATTATGTTACTGTGCACTTATGAATCTGTTCAACTCATAATGTTTCGTTTTTGCTGTACTACCAGTACTCGAGTGCTGCCTTGGCCTCTGTACAGGCGGCCGACAACTCCTTAAATAAATAAGAATAAATAAATAAATAAAACAATATTACATTTCATTGTAACTTTTCAACGCTTCAATTACTTTTTTTCTGCGGTAACGCTCGCTGAAATTCAATTACTATTTTTGTGTTATCAACTACGAGTAATCAATTGTATGTTTCCGAAAGAGCTAAAAGTATGAAGTTGAGTTTTTTGCTTAAAATATCGCCCTGTCTGCCCCTGCGTCACTCGTCTATGTTGGACCAACGTTGGACACCTTTTTGACTTTTAAACAACTAAAAAAGATACCAAGATACCAGAGGGATTAGTATGTCAACGCGCTCAGCGACGTTTTGACTGCCGTGCTGCCGAGAGTGCCTCGATCGCTTTCTGTGTACGGGAATCCGGAGAATCCATTCACGGACGATAATTTCAGGTTTTCGCTGGCCCCCACCTGAAACGCTTCGAACAGTTGGTCGCATCAGTGAAGCGCTTCGCTTCCTAAAGGACTCGGAAGCGTGCGTAGAAGTATCCTGAGCAACCACGAACTGGTACGCAAAGTGTTTTGTGCGCTGCAACACCGCTCTTCCTTCAACCGCATCCGTTGAGAGGGTCTTCAGCGTCGCGGCAGATATCTTCACCATGAAACGTGGGAAGATGACTGACGAGAACTTGGAACGACAACTGCTGTTCAAGCTTCACAAGGTGTGAATGACAAGAAGTAACAAAATGTAACCACTTTGAACCTGCGTATGCCTTTTTTGATTTCGTGATACAAAGTTAAAGAAGTAACGTAAAAAGTAATCAATTACTTTCTGGTAATTTTGCAATTACTTTTGTGATTCAATAATTGATAACTGTAATCAGTTACATTTTTCAATAAAATAATTGTAATTTTAATCGGTTACATTTTTTTTTTTTTTCAGTAACGCGTACAAGGCATGGCTTCGATAAAATGCATTTTATGCTTTAATAGGGGGCATCGACGTTTTCGATCCCCCAAGCAGCTTGGGGTGTTGAACTGCGCCCAGTGAGATGCACCAAGCGTCACCCAAAGAGTTAAGGTCCCCTATTCCTGAACTCCCTAATGTCTCAATAATTTACGAATATTAAAATTTTATTTCATTTATGTATTTTAAATCAAATTTACGTGACAGTTGTGGGTAATTTATGTTTAATTGGGTATGGAGTACACCGTATGGAGCAATATTCTTTTCGCTGGAACAGAGCGCACCCCATTGTTAACGAGATTGTTTATCCTATATATTTATTTTGGTCTAACATCCTTACGCAGTCTAACAAACTTGGTGCGTCTATTTTTTGTTTTGTTTTGCCGGAAAGCACTTGGTTGAACTAATCGCTACTGTCTACGGATGAAGCGAATGCCGAAGACCTCCAAAAATATGTGTAGACCATATAAAAAAAAAAAAAAAAGAAAACGGGTCTGCGCGCTCTGACATCCCTGCAGCGTGACGTCTTACGTGCTTACGCCATGCTCGGCGTAACGGCGCAGACGGTCGTTCTTTTTTTTTATATAAAAAGTTTAAACGTTACTTTAGCCCCGTTATTCACCGAGCCCCCACCGAAGATTGCAGCGATTGGATTTCCCAAGTTGGTAGCGAGGGAGAGACGCGCCAGATTTTTTAATGTGTAGTCATAGTATCCTCTATACTGACAAAGGCTGGCAGATCGCCACAAGACGCGGCCGCCGAAAGTGGAAAGGTGGAGCGGCAGACAACGGATGAGAGGAGAGCCAGGTGACGGGCGCCCCGCTGCGGCGAGACGCCGAAACACACTTGTCCCGAGCGATGGAATGTCCGCTCGTGCTTCTCGCGTTCCTCGCGCTACCGCTTCTTTTCTCGTCGGGTTTGAACACGGCCGGACTGGAAGCGCGCGCTCTCTTTCTCTTCTTACGGCCTTTGCAATTGCGGCAATCGCCACCTCCCGCCGCAATTCGCGGGGGCGCTGTCACCTCACCCCTGGGCTACCCTTTGCCGTTTGCACAGAGCGCGTCTGAAAGTGTATCTCAGCGCTGTCGCAACTTGCGGCCGAGATTTTTATAGCCTTTGACACCTGATTTTTACGTTTAGACCCCCAGCCACTATCTAATGCGCTTCTGATGAGCCCAAAACGGTGAATATTTGACGCACATCTCCGAGAGATTCGGGAGTAAAAAGTAGTAAGTAGAGACAGCGAATGCAATTGCGGAAAAACTATACTCGTCTTTACCGCCAGGACTTCTGTTGCAACTCAAGAACAGGAGGAGACGGACCCTTCTACGTGGAGGAACTTTAAATGATAAATAATTCGTACACTCTCGTGAAATGTAAGCAGGCCCAATCTATCTATTGCCGTGGTCTGCATCATCGTTTCATAGGCCGCACATGAAGTCGGTCAACTGCTCTAGACGAGGGTGTAGTAGTCTGTACAATTTTCGCAGTGCTTCCTCGACGGCTTGTGCACATATCCAGCTGATATTTCGTTTCTGTTCGTGACCGTCTTTGCATGGTTAATCAGAAGTATTCTGACGAACTTGTTGCAAATTAAACCAGCCAAGCGCTTTGAGTGACTGTTGTCAATGCCCTCTGGGCAACTTAGGATTGGCGCGTCTTCAAGATAGGGTGCAATGAGTAGTTGCAGAACTTCGTGCATATTTGTGCGTGGAAGGTGCTTAACAGGCTTTTAAGAAAAACGCAACAATGACTTAAATCGGAGTGAAGTTCAATAAACCGTTGCCAAAACAACAACCTACAAAGCTCGAACACCAGCGCAAAGCAGCTCGAAGGGCTCTCCGAGTGGGGTGAAGTGGGGTGAGGTGGTTGCGCCCCTGGCGGCAAGCAAGTGAACGACATACGGAGAAAAAATGCCATTGACTCCCGGGCGATTGCAAAGGCCGTAAGAAGAGAAAGAGAGCGCGCGCTTCCAGTCCGGCCTAGAGTGCCTTCATACACACGCGCGCTTTTGCTTGAGTGGTGACATCTCAGCCATTTTTACGCCCAATCGTTTTTTTTTATGCGTTTTGAAGTACGCGCAATACGGTGTCAAGCAGCTCGAGCGCGTAGCTTTGGCTAATGCAGAGACGCCATTTTAGCGCCCAAGTCACGCACCGAGTGCGCGAGAGCGTCACGCGCTGAACATTCAGTGCAACAATGGATGTCTTCACCCTGAGACAGACAGACATGTAGCCACCCTAGTCCGGCCGTGGTTTGAAAACCATGTTTCGGTTCCTCGCCGCTGCAAAAGCTGTGCGCTGTATACCAGGGCCGACCAGAGCCGTATATTAGGAGAGCTTGGACAATAGGCGGAGCAAAGGCCGCCGCCAGCGCCGAAGATTCCCCTCACGCTTAGAGCGCAAACTAAATTTGTGACACAGCGTCGACCAATCAGGAGATCTCTACTCCATCTCACAAATGTCTGCAGTGAAGACAAAGGCAAAGGCGCGTGAGCCTAGCTCAGCGAAACGCTTTTGTTTGTACGAGACCTCGTGCATAGGAGGCACTTTCCAAAGCCACGCGCTGGTGCCCACGCCTTTGTCTGCACTGCTAGAACAGCGTCCTGAGACTGGCTGAAAGAAAGCAGTGCAAAGGGTGGGGTGCGCGAGCGTCTTGAGACGCGGAGTCCCGCTCGGCACAGCTCAAATTATACTTCGTTTCACTTTATCTGCGAGCGAAGCCAAAGCTAGAAGCGCGAAACCAGCGCTTTTTGCATTTCTCCCAGCTCGCGCGCTCGAGCAAAGCCTGAACGCACGGAGCTTCCGTGCTCGCGCTTCCAGTTTTGCCTTCGCTCGCACATAAGGTGAAACGAAGTATAGTCGTGTCACAAATTAAAAGCACACGACCACCGTTAGGGGCTGTTTCTGCGGCCTGTGGTTGGCCCCGAGATGCTCGCCTATTCAAACCAATGTATGGCCAAACTCTCTCAATAAACGGCTCTGGGGCCGACTTGCTATACTTCGCTTCAGCTTGGGTCCAGACGCAGCCGATGCTACAAGCACGAGCGTGTGGCCCTGAACAGTGCCTGTACCGCGCGAGCGCGCGTGCTCGGCAGGGACGCTGGAAGCCCGGAGCTCGCGCTTGTAGCATCGGCTGCGTCTGGACCCAAGCTGAAACGAAGTATGGAACAGCGTTCAGCTGAGACTGCGGTGAAAGAAAGCACTGCAAAGGCTGGGGCGCGCGAGCGTCTTGAGACGCAGCTTGAGTCCCGCTCAGCTCGTGCGCTGGCTTTGGCAGTGCTTTCTTTCACCCAGTCTCAGCTGAGACGCTGGTTCTACCAAGCCGGCCCAGGTTTCTCGAGAAATGCTCTCTGCTACCAGATCTTCGCGCTCCAAATCTGCCATCGGGCACTCTATGACTCCGTCGTTGAACTGCCATGCTTTGTGAGTATAGAGGAGGCTATGGCGTAGTGTAGTAGTGTATGCATCATGGGAACGCCTGGCAACATCTTAAAACGCGCAGTCGTCTTCTACTTTTTTTTAATCTTCCGTTCTTGTACGAGGTCGTTATACCGTTAGCAATCTGCATAAGTACACATTATTACGAGCACTTTTCATATCGTACCTGGTCTCCAAAGAGAAAATAATAAAAACTTCAGATGAATGAACGGTAAAATTGATCGAATGAAACGCTCTACGAAACCGAAAAACAAAAAAATTTGAATCCACCTTCTCTCCTTTCACGCGTGTTTTCTATTGGTATGGCAATGTATATTCGTGCGCATATACAATTCAGTACAATACAATTTCATAAATATAAACATAGTTTTTTTTTTTCAATTCATCCATTCATTTCTCTTGTTGTTGTCGTACCTTTTTTTTTTTCTGTGATCAAGAGAAACATTTGCATGTGTTCTTTTCAGTGATTGAATTCGGGCGATGAACTTTATTATTGTTTTAATTCCATCTTGTTCCAGATCTCCGCTTCATTCATCGGTGAATAATACGTACCGCTTGAAATACGAAGAGCAAGAAGAGGTGGCCACATCTATCTATTTTCCGGCAGGCACGAACTCTCTTTATAATCACAGGCTGCCAGGCGCACGCCGCTTTTAGTGACACCTCTGCTGGGGTTCCATCCGCTTTTTCTGAACATCCATCGGATATTTTGAATTCTCGATAGAGACATTACCTGAACTATTGGGCAAATGAACGCCATTAAAGCAAGACTGGGTCATATAATTCTTTATTTAGTTTTGTCCCGACCACAAACGCATGCAGCCAGGTTAATTGCGTTTATAGATGGTATTTTTTTCGCAACGAGGGTTTTGGTTTAGGTATTCATCTAGCGGAAACAATAAAACAAAATGAGGAATATGTACCCGTCTGTGAATAGTCCTCTTTTTGTTTAATTCTTTTCGCCAGATGCGTTTTCTTTTTTCTTTTTTTTTACGTTTTGGCAACTGTAATAGGACGGTGATCGCACTGCACGGCGCTTGATTCAACATCACAGAATTTATTATGCCGCATTTTGTTTTGCAAAAGATAACTTTTTTATTTTTTATTTTTATTTTTTACAGAACAACGTTTGGATCGATTTCGAATCGCGAACGCCTTTGTGATAGCGGTGCGAGATCGGGGCGCCTGTGCGTCTGCTGTGTAATAAATAGGTCAACGCGAGGTATTCCGTGAATAATATTTTAATGACTGCAACCAGGTACCTAAGCACCGCAAAAAAAAAAATAAAGAAGAATATTGTAGAGGTTGTAATTTGGGCCGTGTGCGAAGAACATTTGAAATCAAAATGAATCTGGAAAACCGACACCAGAACACCCTAGTTTTTTCTTTTACTTTTGTTTATTTTTTTCGACCGTATTTTTTGTTGATTTTCGTCGATAACTTCTCTAAGCGCGCCACTGTTCACAAAATATAATTACGAAGGAACACTACCGTCCTCTCAGTCGTTATTCAACTACGAACATATTGAAGCTTGGAATGCGTTTTAACTAGACCCCCCCCCCCCCCAGAACACACACACTAAAAATGTCTCCGTCTGTTTGTTTGTCCGTCCGTCCATCTCCAGTGGAGAAACTAATATCTTACGTAAATAGCTCGTATCTGAAAACATTTATTCCAGCCCAAAATTAACTTTACGGTCACTTTAATCAGCGCACTACAATTATGTATAATGAGTACTATGGCACGCAGTTTCAATCCCGATGATCGGAACAGTATGTTTACGAGAGTCAAGGCCGTAAGGAACGTCGCCGTCTATACTTCGTTTCACCTTCCGTCCAGACGCAGCCGATGCTACGAGATTATATGACGAATCGACAGCTTCAAAGGGCACCATCATGGTGTTCGTCACGTGTTCTATCCTCGCTGACCAATCATAAACAGAACAAGCCTAGTGATTTGCACTTTTGACGCCGCTTGATTGGTCCCGTTCCCCGTAGCATCTGCTGCGTCTGGACGGAATGAAACGAAGTATAGCCCAGTCGTGGACAAGCGTATCGGAGGCTATACTCGGGGCCGCGACGCCGCTCTGCCGAAGGTTAGCGACGAGTCCGTCGCATTCAGTATCCGTCGTCCGAGACGAATCAGCACTTCCCCAGCTGCCCGGGATTAATTTATCGAGGAGTCAGCGGTGCGAGAGAGAGAGAGGAAAGAGAGGCAGGCAGGCAGCCGTCCGAATGAGAAAGGACCGCCGCTGCCGAGTTCCTTATTGATGAGCTCAGGTTGCCCCGGAGACGGGCCGATGGACGGCCATATTGGCCGTCCATTGGCCCGCACCTGGAAGAGCGAGACTCAACGGTTGACGGTCACACCGCTTATAGGGAGTTTCAGGGAACGGTTTTTGCACATCCGATACGGCATACTATGGGCCCTCCGGTACGAACTGTGCATATGCGAGTCTTCTACGGTAGCGAATGCGGAGTTCGCACCAGATGTCCCACCGTACCGTATCGTACGTGCAAAAACCGTTCCCTAAAACTCCTAATAGGAAGGATTTAGGGAACGGTTTTTGACATCCGATACGGTTATACGATGGGCCCTCCGGTTCGAACTGCGCGCTATCCCAGAAGGCTCTCATATGCGTGCAGTTCGTACCGGAGGGCCCATCGTATGCCGTATCGGATGTGCAAAAACCGTTCCCTAAAACTCACTAATACGTCATACGAAAGACTGTCTGCTGACACTGTCTGAGGCGGGTGTCTTCCTCGCGTGGCGGTCACATTGGTTATACAAAAACTGTCTTGCGGACATGCTTCAAGCATCTATACAAATTTTGAAACCAAAGATGCTTTAAAACATACTGGAGGCCTGTCTGCGGATGATCCTGTCATCACGAGGGCCAGCAAACACCGTGTCTTTTATACCAGGTATGAGCAATGGGAATGCGGCTCGAGACTTTCCCGACAAACTGGCGTGGGCGTGGAATACGTCACGGTCTCACGTGAAACGGTGATGTCACGTCACGGGGTCACGTGGTGTGTGACGTCGTAAACTTTTGAGAACATCTGTCGAAATTTGGTGAAGTTGGACATTTCGAACTGTGTTGCTCAGCATCACGAAAAAATAACGATACGATTAAAAAAGAAAACTAATCTATGCGGTGGTTAATTTTAGTTGTTACAAAAAAAGATTGTCAATGTTTTCGCAATTTAAAATCAAAACATATCTATATACATATATATATATATACATATGTATATATATATATATATATATATATATATATATATATATATATATATATATATATATAATGATTTAGATAGCTATGTCCTCCTCGCGTTCTCAATTTCTCCGCATGGGCATAACCGAGCTTCGGTCAAACTTTTGTCAAACATTGCTCTAAAATAATAAAAATAAAAAACTTGGTTGGATTTGATTTTTGGCAGGGTCGCGACATTCGTATGCTTCGTTTCACCACAACCTGACAAAGAGCGAAGGCTACGGCCCGTTCGAGCCAATCGAGGGCGAAGGAGACGCGTGCACGCGATGGCTCTCCGCGGGAGCGGAGTGCTATCAAATGCAATACAATACAAATACAAAAAACAATCTACAATACAATACAATACGTTGTCGCGTTCCTCGTTCCGGCACGATGATTGACCCACTGAAACCGTCACCTTGGCCTTTCGCGCAAGGTAGTGCGAGAACGAAGTATACTTGAGATTGACAGTCTATTCGCGCTGACCGAGGCTCGCCGAGTTCGGCAGCGTTCTGCAACCGCTCTGGCCGAGTGCACTTCTGGCTAGTGTCTACATGCAGCTCTGGCGTAGTGTAGCGTACGTGCTCTCCGAGCGGTTATGTGTTAATTTTCACAGCGCACAGAAGCTTGGCATTGCACGTGCTTGCACCTGCGAGGAAGTTGAAACATCCTCACTCTGGGTTGCGAAAAAATTCCGCCAGGCGGCGACGCCCAAGCTTCTCGCCGCTAATACATATCGGCTGTTTCAAAGCACACTTTAAAAACAATCGGTAAACATAGATTGGTTGAATAAAACGAAGTTTTTAGGAACAACTTTTTAATTACGGCGAACGGCAGGGGTTGTAAAAACATACTAATTGGCTATAGTATTAACTGAAATTTACTGTCTGAGCCTCATCGATAACCAATTGTTCCAATCAGAAACCGTCTTGGTCCCCATTAGAAACCGTCTGAGCCTGTGTTGTCTGTCTTCAATGTCCCTCTTTCGTTATCGAAAATTTTGGGACGCGTTTCTAGGTTTTGGATTTCCTCTCGGGCCGCATCTTTGCACCAGCTGTCCGGCCTACAAATAACCGAGGTGCGAAGCTATACCGCCTCGCCTGCCTCGTAGGGTGAAAGGAAGGAATACATACAGCCCGTGCGTTGCGCGCCTCGGCCACCGGGGGGCAGCACCGCTGGCGCAAAGATACATGCGCTACGATAGGAAACCGAAACCTAGAAATGCGTCCTAATTTAGTGAGTTTTTTTTGGAACGCCGTAAAATGCTGCATCTGTCTTATATATTTTTCTAAAATTAGTTCATCTAGAGGTTATCGACGATGTAGGTGTCTAATTGGAAATATGTGTTTTATCTTCACAATTTTAAAGGTTAATTAGAAAATTTTAGTTATTTTAGTATGTTCTCTGCAATCCGTGATGTCCGCCATGACTGGCAGTTGGTTCCCAAAAATGTTGTTGTTAACCACCCTATTTTTTTAATTCTTTGCACAATATCCATTAATGATGACGCTAATTAAACAGTTAGCTAAAACTGAGAGAGGGAGAGAGATCGAGAAAAACTAATTAAAGCACTTCGAACGACAAGAAGAAAAAAGTAATCGAACCTGTACTTGGTGCCGACACGCACTTCATAAGGCTGACATTAGCAAAAAGATTCTGCGGCCATTTTTATTATTATCCCTATTGTCTTTTTTTTTTCATGTCAAGAGCTTAGTTTGGATTTTCAACGCTCACTCATTAAATGCCATCAGTTCGCCAACGTGTCAACATTGTATTTTCTTTTTCCCTTTTTTTTTTCTGTGACACGAGGAAAAAAATATTTAAAATAACTAAAACTCATCAATTCTAAATCACGAAATCTGTGCACAAAAAAAAAATTCTATCAAATCTTTCATTTTTTTTTTAATTCTGAGATTACTAGAGTT